>JASCZI010091002.1:9035-21425 GCA_036250425.1 Stylosanthes scabra
CTTATTTGATTAATTGACTAAGAGATTAGCTTTTGATTAGGTAATTGGAAACTGAATTACTAAGAGATTAGGATTTAGTTACTCTAGATTCGTTGTGCTTGATTTCTGAAACCTTATAATTGTGATTGAATGTATACATTGGCCCTTAAGGGAAAAACATCTCCAAAGCTCTTAACATTCCATTCCACTAATTAATTCTCAAGTGATATTTCTGCACTCCGTTCTTATTTATTCCTTAGTTTCGAATTCATCACCATTCTTCTCCGAAGTTTTATTTTGATCTGCTTAGATTGATTGATAGATAGTATTGCTTGGTCCCTTATTCCTCGTGGGAACGATACCCACTTCACCGTGGTATTACTTGAACGATTCGGTATACTTGCCGAGTAATCATCAATATACGAATTTCGAAAAATTTTCGTTTCCGAAATTACGCGCGTTTTTGCAAAACCATTTAAAAGCGTGCCGTAAGGCAAAAAGCGTAGCGCTATTTTTGTACCATAACTTTAGAATCATCATCATCATCGTCCAAGTCACCATTTATTCTTATTCAACGTAAATTCAAGCAAGTGAGTTCAATCACACATTGTTATACTCATTTTGGACAAAACCGTTGCGTAGGAAAAAGCGTCGCGAATGAACGGGGTTTTACAATATTAACAATAAAATGAATTTAAACTTGTTATTTATGTATACAGGTGCATAGAAGTTACAAATTGATGTGTGTGCATCATTCATGATTTTAGGCACAAGTTTCTTGTGTTTTAAGTAAAAATTTAGCTTAATACTTGAGTAAATTGAATGATTTCTTCATTAAACATTATCTTGAGTAGAAAGTTGTAGAGGTTTCCTTGCCCATAAAGAAGGAAGAAGATCCAAATTATGTGTAGTTCTTGGCCACCACCTCCATCGAGTCCGAGCCGTTAGAATGCCTCGCATTTGTTAGTAAACAAGAGGTTTAGATTGTTGTTGTTTCCCTTTGTAAGGTCAGGTGTCTTTGTTGTACTTGTTTAAGTTTCTTTTGGGTCTTTATTAACGACATTAAGTATATATATTATCTTAGGATTTTTCCGTTTACCTTAAGTGGTTTCGTTTGGTTAATGTGTTTTAAGTTGCTAATGTTTGAAGCATTAACGATTAGTTCCGACACGCTTATATGTAAATATTATGGTAAAGATATAGTGTATTAGGTTAGGATAAATGTGGCATTCTGATTATAGGTAGTATCGTGACATGTCGAAAATCCAGTCGTTACAAAAATAATTATTAGAATTTAGTAAAAGTAAGGGAGTTTTTTTATGTGAGTTTGGTGGAATTTACAATAAAAACACCTACAAGTAAAATAAGAAAAGAAGACAAACTTATATGAGATCATAATACAAATGGGGAGTATTCCATCAAATCTGGTTACTATATTTTGAAAAAATGTTTTCACCAGAATCATATAAGAAAGCATTTACAAGCATGTTAATTTTTTTTTTAACTTCATCTTTAATTCATGTTGCTTCTTTTAAAATTTCATTTTTTTTAACTCTTGCACAAATAGCTTTTTAATTTTGGTTAAGCACAAATAGCTTTTTAAAGGATGAAATTGTACATTTTTTTTGGGTTTAAGTTTGGCCCAAAGGAGCCAAACCACCACTAAACTCGAGTGATCTGCTCTTACAATACACATTAGGCTTTCAAGTCCAAAATAAAGTGGTGGAAACTTTGATACATATTAACAATATACAGAGATACAGATTACAATGATAAATGAAGTTAGATTTTTTTTAAAAAAAAAATGAATAATGAGTCCCATAAGTTTACCACTCACTTTCCCCTTTCTATGTATTAGGGTATTTCCCGTGCGTTGCACGGAATAAGATTGATATTACGTCACTGTATAATATACTAATAATTAAATTGATTAATATTAAATTAAAATTAGTGATTCATGTTCTACTATTGAGTGATATAGTTTAAATAAAAAAAAGTTAACACTGACTAAACCCACATAAAATTATGCCAAAAATTTGAAAGAAGAGAAAATAAGACATATAATAATGTTTGTCCATTAACTATTATAACATTTGAAGTATGAAATTTGAAAAACTACGTTATAACAGTTGATTGTTAAAAGAAGATTGCTAATGCCATTTTCTTTCCTCCACCAAATGATTTTTATAACATTCGCAATAACATATTGAAAGGAATTTTAGTCATTAGAAGATTTTTAAATAAGTGAGTAGAAGAAGGAAAAAATGAATTTTTGAAAATTGAAAGGGGATTAAATGAAAAGAGATCTATCAAATTACTCTTTTAAAGATATATATGCATCTGCTTATTATTCCTTGAAATGTTCTGATATATTAGTTTGGTCCCTTAATATTTAAATGATTGATCATATAAGTGTCTTTTTGGTCTAATTAGACATGAAGTTGTCATTAAATTTATGATTTTTCTGTATCATGAAGACTAAACTGATATTTTTAAAAAAAAATATTCTTTGAAATTATCTCATTGATCCTCTTAGTGTAAGTAACCGATTCATGACCATTTCCTATGTTAGATTGATATTCTCTAGCAATTAAAGATTCCATAAAATCACTCCTTAAACTAAGTAATTGATTTTTCCATCATTCGTGGTTTCTATTGATTAGAACGTGATTAGGATAGAATCTTATCATTATTACTATTTAAAGTGAGCATTATTTACCAGAAGCAATAATATTTCAAAATTTGGGATATGTGATTTAATAATAATTAACAAATAAAAAAATCATACACCACTTGACCAGAAACTATTATATGCTCTCAACTAATTGCATAGTATCTACGCAATAATTATTCTATTTTACAATGATTATTAACTGCGGGTCAATTCTGTTTAGAATTTTTGGTAAACATTTTTTAATATTTTAACATATTATATCGTTGTCTATTTAAGAATGGTGAATTACATCATTAACTGATACTCTAAATTTACGCATGGTTGGCAGGTTACTTTAAACAATTTTCATGCGCCAAATGCTGATGAGCTTGGGATTTTAAATCACAATTTGTTACAGGTGCTTTGATCATTTTAATTAGATGGCTCTTAAGCAAAGGTTTCAATCATAAGGTATGACTCCAAATGCCTGGAAAAAAATAGAACTACAATTACGTATAGTTTTCATTCTATAGACAGTTTCTGAATATATTACTCAAATCGTACCATAATAAATTAAAATTTTTATATATAATCGAAAACAAGGATGTTAATTCTGACACCCATCAGCTCAACCTTAAAATACATCACAACGAAAATATAAATACTTAAACGCACTAAGTGTTCAAAGAAACTTAAAAATCCCAAACCAACTTGATTTATACATAAATTAAGAATAAACTCTCTAAAGATAAACTCAGAATTCTTCAGACTGATTAGTTCTTCTCGTTAGTTTGCATCTTAGACCTCTTTAAACACTTCCTACTCAGAACAATGGTTATGTCTCTTTGTTCTTCTTTTCCAACAACCTCAATAATCACATCTGTATCATGGACTCAAAAGTATCAACATTATTAGTTTCTTATCTACTGATGTATTTCAACATATTTAATATTCTTACCAATTAATTTAGAGCCATCTATCTTGTCAATGGTAAGTAATTCTGCTATATTGATGAACCAAAATGGTTCGAGGGGAAAACTTGTCCCCTCAATTGGCTCCACAACAGTCGTATTTGACGCCTGGATCCTCCCACCTTGCACATTGTAGTCTGTAAAATCCCCATTTTAGCTTCCTAACGAAACTGAAACTGTATCATTTGGAGTTCGGTAGGATAAGATATTTTTGTTTCTATACGAATAAGTAATGGGTGCTTAGTGTGAAATTTCGTTTCCAACAGAAAATAAATTCTACAAAATTTACGGCGCAGAATTTTCAAAAGTTACCAACAGAAGAGTTTGCCTATTCAATAAGGCAAACCTAAAGCAAAAATAAAAATTTCTTAGGCAATGCTTTTTCGGTGACTTTTTTCTCCAAAATTACCAAAATGTCCCTAGAGACTCGATTTTTGGAATTTTTCAAAACTGGTCTCTATGGATAGCATTTTATCCATAGTTAATACTATGAATGATAAAATATATCATATTGATGATTTACATAGTTTACCTTAACCGGTTCTAAAGATCGTGTTATCGTTGCCATAAAAGCCGGTTAGACCGGTTTGATCAGTAACGACCGGTTTTCGATGAAATTCTCATCCGATCATCATCAAATTTTTACCTAAGCTTGGGTATATATATTTAAACCATATAATGTATTGAAATTGATAAAATTACTTGATTTCGATAATTATTTTATTTATTAAACCAAAAGTGGTTTAACCGATTTTACTTACGTAATTATCTTTTAAAACTATTTTAAGGTAAAAATTTAGAAACAATTCTCATTTAACCTAAAGCTCAGCCGGTTCCTTTCCCCTAATTACTATCATTACCATTGTCCAAATGCATTTTACCATGTGGTTAATTTGTTTGAGAATTATCCAAACTAAATTCATTTATTTTTATTCCAAAATCATGTAATTATCTTCTCATTGATTTTTTTACCAAGCCTTGGCACATAACCCTATAGCAATCATTACTATTGGTAAGATTCAATTCACCATGTGGGCTAGTGGCTGGTTCTCATCCGAAACACAAAGAAATTGGATGAGATAAAATCAACCAAACTTGCCACTTTTACCCTTAAACAATTCGGTTAAAACAACATAGTTACAACCAGCCTTTACTTCAAATTTTATCACACATCTAACTGAAAGAAAACACAAGTGTTTAACTATCAAGAGCTTCAAGCTTCAACCAAAGAACCGTAAGCTTCCCAAGCTTATATTTTTGAAGAAAAACCAAGGTTATCATACTTCTAAACTCTTGCTTTCTTTTACTAACTTCTTCTTCTTTTAATCTCAAAATTTTAACCATTTCATCTACGATTTTGTAATAACTGAAACTATGCTTCAAAATTTTTAGAAGCTATCATTTTCTTTTCTTCAAATTTCTACATAAAATTAAGGATTTTATTAATGAAACTTAGCTTTTTCTACAAGAAATCCAAGCTTGGTTAACAAAATCATCTTCAATTCTTGGACATGAATTTCGTCCAGCATGCTTAGCATGATGATGATGATGGTTTGATATGTTTTAGGTGTTCTTGGGTGAGATTACGTCCTTACAAGGTCATCTAAAACTCAAGGATTCAAAGGTAAGGGGCTAGGACTAGGTTAGAAGCCAACTTTGATGTTTATTGCCTTCTTGATGTACTAACCTTTTTTATGTTTGATGATTGATCTTAGATATATTGAAATATTTTGGATGAATGTTTTGATGGTTTATGATGATGATTGATGTGTTTGATGTGTTCTCTTCGATATACAAGTTTAAGATTGTAGATTTTCAGACCTCCTTGATGAGGCAGACCCTTGTTTAATTTACTGGCAGTGAACGACCTCATAAAACTGAGCGAAATTATTTTTCCATAACACTTTGAGATATCTAAAATATCCCCCTAAAGTTTCATAATTTTTCGACATATATTTTAAAAGTTATGAATTTTACAAGTTAAGTAGTTTTTAACAATACTGGTACTGTCCGAAAATCCAACCAACTGTCCGAAAATCCAACCAACAGGTTCTAAATTTCATTATTCATAATCTATAAATTATTTTAATGTGGGGCCAAAAATTACAGTTTCGGGAATGAGTTAAGAACGTCTCTGTAAAATTTCAGAGTAATCCAACATTTGTAGCATTTTATAAAAATGTTTTACAAAAACTGGTTTCTGGCGGGTGCAACTGTTCTGGCTGCAACCTTAGCTGAACATTGAGCAAGCACATCTTTTAATCTATAACTCATTTTCAACTGAAACTAATGGGAACTTTCAGATATGTGAGTCCTCTGTATTTTCCCAAAGTTTCATAGCATTTGAGGGAGTTTACAATTTTTCACATAATTTTTACCTACTGCTGTTCAGCAGTGATACCCGCATAACACAGTTTTCTTGCGAAATTTACTGTGAATAGCCCAATGACTCAAATGCCATGGGACCAATTTGAAATACTTAATTTGGGTGTCTACTATCATTGGTTAAAAGGATTTGAAGTCAGGTCTCAAGGTTGATTTTATACAAATTTTCTAAGTTAATGTGTTTTTTCGAAAAGTTGAATTTGGGGCCAAAGTTTCCAGCGGCTGGCTGCGTTGAATTCAAGGACAACACCAGTGATGTTTTAAATGTTTAAAATGTTAAAAGACTGCAGAGAAAGAGTTATAATTAAGAGGTAAACAAAATTAGTAACTTGGTAACTTTAGTAAAGTTTTAGTAATGAAAAGAATGGTAAAAATAGGTAAATAATATAATTTTTGTCACTTTAATAAATAACCTTAATAAAATGGTAAAATATAAGTCTAAAATTGTTAAAAATGATTTTATATGGTAAAAAGACATTTAAAATGAAATTTAAAAGCTTTTGGGTTAAAACCGAAAATTTAGTAACAATAGGGGTCAAAATATAATTAAGGGAAAGTTTGGGTCCAAACTGTAAATATAACTAGTTAGGGTTACGAAAACATATATATTAGAGGATTTAGGGTTTAAAATGAAAAATGCTAAGTTATTAGGTGTCAAAATGTAATTATAAAATGTTAACTTAATATTAAGGGAAAACTAACTTTTTAGTCATAAACGTTAGAGTGAAAAATCAAATTAGCCATACTCATTTTTTTGTTACAAATCTGGTCACAAAGGTCCCAATTGGAATTAAAATGGTCCCTTTTAAAAATTTTAGACAACAATACCCTTTTGTTTCGGTCACTGATCTATACTGTGGAAAACTCTTATTGAGTTGTAGTTATGAAAGTTTAGGAAATTTTACTGTGTTTTGATTGTTATGTTATGCTTTTTCTTATATTCAATTTTAATCGAAGAACTTAATTGATTCTTAGATATGAATGCAATTATGCAAGATTATTCATGCATTAATGCAATATTGAAGTGTTTTATTTTTTTAACAAATTAATTTAGTTTTCTAATTATTGTTTTTTGCCGATAGTTGTTGTGATCGATGATTGAATCTGTAGTTTAGTTTTGATGATGATAATATGAAGCTAGTGATGGATTACATAAAGGAACCAAGTGGTTGGGAGAACTGATTTAATCATTTGCTATCAATCAAGGTATCAACATCTTGGTAAGAAGTTCCACCTTCTTCAACAGCTCTTCTGCCATACCCAGCAATCTTCTTCACTCTCACTCTTATCTCACTCTTATCTCTGCCGCCTCCTCTCTCTACTCCATCAACTTCTTCACCGCAATCTTCACCATCTCTTCCCACCACCGCTTTCCACTCCAAACCAAACCCCAATCACTCTCTACTCCCAACTTGGACCCCAATCCTCAACATATGCGTTACCAGCTTGTCGTTCGAGAATTGCTCCGCCGTCAGTGGCCACGTCACCATAAGCATACCCGCACACAAAAATCAAAAACACACTCTTGTTTGAATTTGTTTCTGTTTGATTTATGCTTTTAATTCCAATTTTTGATTGAATTGTTGGAAACTTTTTTATTTTTCAGTTTGTGATTGAATTTGAGGAATGTGAATATGCAAGCAAAGGCTATTTTTTTATAATTATTTGATTATATATACAAAACAAATCACCCAACTTTGGGGGAGAAAGAAGAGGAGGATGTTATGTGAAGTAAATCAAGCAAAAAGGGAACTCCATGCTTTGCAGTGGCTATGGACACAAAAACGAGTGTGACTAAATTGATTTTTCACCATAACGTTTGTGACTAAAAAATTACTTTTCCCTAATATTAACTAAAAACTAGTAACTTGAGAAATAAGGTTAGTAGTTCTTATAAAATATTTATAACTAAAATTTTGTTATCTTAATAATAATACAATAATTAGTGTATCACAAATTGATTTTATTAAAAGTTATAAATCACTAAGAATAGTAATGGATGGCAAAACCGAGCAAAATATTACGAAAGAACAACATGATCAAAAGAACAAAGTTAATGACAAAGAATGATACGTGTGATCATATTATCTTAATGAAGAAATGATGTTATAATGTTAATAATGAACTGTGCCAGTTGAGCCAGTTTATGACTAGCCGTGGAGGGGTCGCTCCCCCAGCTACGGTCCAGACGCCAAGTAGCCGTTGAGTGGAGTAGTTGATCCACAGATACGGTCAAGGCCAAATGCTGAGTAGCCGTGGAGTGGAGTAGTTGATCCACAGATACGGTCGAGGCCCTGTTTCTCCTGTGACGTATTGAATTGACGTCATATATATGTTGTGCCTTGATGGCTATGGTGCTATATGCACGAGATAACGCACAATGGAGAAACCATATTCGGACTCGTTCCGAGTAACGTTGGGTTGCGGGTAGACAACCGACACATGAGCTCATGGCCTGCAGTAGGATCAGGCATGCATCATATTGATTGCCGCATTTACATTTGTTTGTGCTTGTGCATATCTCTTTGTTTGTGAATTGTGATATTGTGTGCATTTTCTGTTGTTCCCTATTGTCTGTTTTAGATAGATGAGATAAGCCTATAAGTCTAGAGAAGAGACGATGAATAAACCAAGACGTTGGAAACTATAGATTAGAGTTGCGGTTAGGGTTCCGCTCAGATCCCCCTGCTGGGAACCTTAGGTTCTCACCCCTTTCCCTTCACGTTTTCTACAGGAGCTGCTAGTGACGGCAGTACGAGTCTATATTAGTTTGGGTCTATGCTGAAATCTATACACAGAGTGGAAGATGTTACGGAGACGGACTTTTGCGACTACATACATAGCTGGTTTCGTTTAACGGGTTTTCAACATAATATGTTAGGAGATGTTTAGTAGTGGTCCCCTCGCTATAGTATATGTCCCAGAGGGTTAGGATTTTATTGCTTTCTAGTATGATGTATAGGTATTTGAGATCCCTGTGTGGATCAGGTTGTACAGTATATATATATATATATATAATAATTATGAGTCTAAGCTCCTATGATGATGTATGACTTTTCTGATAGTTCGTGTTAATGTGATATGATATATATATTATGTGATCAATTTATGTCTCGCCTTACAATACCAATTATTAGAGTTCACGGTGACTGACGACAGGCTTATAATGTAATAAGTAATATGGATATTAGAGTCAAGAGTCGTAGCTACACAACTCTTAGCATTTGTCATGACATGCTAAAAGTTGGGTCGTTACATAGTCAAATTTCTAATTAATACAAATAGCTTTAATTCGATTTTTAATTCAACAAACAAATAAAAAAAGCTAAGAAGAACACTAAGCTTTATATCTTGAAGCACCATTTCAATGCTACTGACCTCTATACAATTGATCTTGTTCATTTCTTTCCAAACACGAACGACGTAAACCTGAATCTTCCAATATTCCTTTTCGGATTCAATATTTTCAATGAAATCATATTTGCCTGCAATAACAATGTGAGTCTCTGGGAGTGTTGGTTTGAATCAAAACGAACAGTTCAAAACAGCAGGTTGAGCAATGGCTCAACAATAGCATGTATAAAATATCATTTTATAGAGACTATCTTAATTTTGCTATTTTGAATTTTTGCACATCATTTAAACCACTTGATTAGAGTAATAATTTTCAAATCAGATTTTGAAATCAACAAATCACCCCTTATTTTTTGTAATTTCGTATATTTAGTTTGAATGATCTATTGATTTTTCTAATCAGATTTCAAATGTCTTATTAGCAGGAGTGACATCACTCAACCAATTAGCAAGCAACACTTGACACGATTCTACGCACTGCCAAATACCGATCAAATAAGGCCTTCAAGTGGCAAGCACTGAGCGAGAGCCTTATTCTTTTTATATTTTAATAGATTATATGTTCATTTTAACTCTATATAGAGTTATTATCAAATAAAGTATGTATTGTGCTAAAAGCAACTTCTCTTTCTTTTTTTTCCAGTTTTTTTATTTTTGTTTTTTTAATAATTGCTTGAGAAATGAAGACTAAAACAAAAACCTTTCCCACATAGGTCAGCCCAAAACACTTAACAAAAACAATGTCTTGGCCCGAAAGTTTCATATAATAACATAATCTACACCTTATTTTTTTCAAAAATCCAATTCATCCACCTACAAAGGGGGCCATATTCAAATTCTGCATAAACCGAACATGGAGGCATTCACTAAGTCCCGCTGACGTAATTGTACTTGGTCCAACTTTTCTCTCATCATCTGTGTTCCTCTTATTGTTAGTTCCTCTGACACAATATTAGGCGTCCATGCGCCTATCACTTTATAGGCGGTTGCTAAAATTCACCGTAACAAAGTTGGGAAAAAAACCAACACTTCAGCATGAACCGGTGTCAGATAGTACAAGGCAAACCATTGCCTGTGTGAAACCAACGCATGCTAAAACTCACCTGAGACAAGGTGGGTCATTAAATGTCCGGTTGTTTTTCTCAGATTGGCTAGGGACTGACACAAGGTGCACATGAAATTGGTTAGAGACTCATTAATCCTTGTTCCCTAAATAAATAAAGGTGAATTCTATGGTGTATGTAGAGAGAGGGATATACACATGTATGTGTGTGTTGGGGAGTCATGAGCGTGACACATGGTGGAGAGAGGGCGTGTGTGGAGAGATTGAGTGAGACGTTATGCAGATGCTCAGTCCGTTGTGTCTGCTGCTTTTACAGAATGGGGGAATGATAATTTGTGTAATCATATTTATGATTGGTAATTAATCCTGAAATGATTGGGCTTTTTGTTGAGTAATTAATAGAGGAATCAAGGTGGAGTAAAAATAATACGAAAAAGTATACCAAAATAAAAAAAACATAAGGAGAAAATACTAGTTGTTGATTAAATAGATTTTATAGCTTTTTTTCTCCGTATTACTGCATTGTAAACTCTCCTAATAAAAGGTACTTCAAAATTCAATACAAAAACAAGTACTTCAATATTTAATATTTATTATCATATACAGAATTATACAAACAGTTACATATCTATAAAATCTGTTTCATATTTCAGTAATTTATTATAAAAATTTAAATGATAATACTAGGTATATATCAAAATCAGTTATTAATGTATTTTTTTTGTATCCGTCAGTAGTATATAATACATATTAAAATATAATTATTATATTATTTTTAAATAAAATTCAAAATTTAAGTACCGACTACCAAATTTTTAAACATTAATATCTAATTATACATATGGACTAAAATTATATATATAGAGTGATACAGTAAACTAATATTTTAAAAAATTTGTATGGTTAGCTTTTATATTATTTTGTGACGATAAATTTATTATGTGTTATTATATTAATTTGGATGTGTTATAAATCTATCGTATAAACATTTTATAAGTCAAACATTCATGACACTTTTTAAAAAACATAGTTGAACAGAAAATAAATTAGAAGAATATTTAAAACTTATAATTTAGACAACAAAAAAAACATAATTTTTTTTATAAGCCATATATATTAGGTAAGACTCAAATTCGAAACCCTTACAATGGGAATGCCATATGAATTACATCGCATCGAGCTTAAGTAATATTGTAATAAGCATATACATAAATAGATATTTACTTCCAAGTAAACATGTTTATAGTGAAAAATTCTCTTTCATTTTAATTTAACTTAAAAAGTAAAATTCAAAAATAAAATATCAAATTTTGAAATAAAGTAAGATGTGATGCAATTTAATTTGAATTCACAATGTGTAATAACTTAAAGGTAATACTAGATGTATTATTGTACGCATTTGTACACATCATTTAGTAACACGGAAAAATATAAACATTAGCATAGAAAAATATAAATTTATGTGCTAATATTTACATTTTTCTGTATTGCTAAATGGTGTACATGTGTGTACAATGGTACACATAGATTTATTCATAAATTAAATTAATATTATGATTTTAAATAATAAAATAATAAATCTAAATGTAGTTGCTAAAAATTATGATAATAAATAATTAAAAAATTAATATGAATTAATTATTAAATTCTATGACTGAGTTATAGATGATATATATATATATATATATATATATTATTGCGATGGATAGAATTATTGTTTATAAAATCTAATGCTTTTGTATTGAATATTGCAAAATTGAATGGGAAGCATAATGCCTTTCGATACAAAAAATTTAGAAAGCATAATATACTAAAAAAATCTTGATAAAAATTTTTTGAGAATAAAGGCCTATAATAGAAGGTAAAAAAACACATATTCCACCAAAAACCCAATGACCCACTAAAGCCAGGCCCAACACAACTCTCCGTAATTAACTATCTAAATCTTCATCACTCTAATTAATTACATTAAACCCATCATGTGA
>JASCZI010091003.1:8432-24642 GCA_036250425.1 Stylosanthes scabra
GGTTGTAATGCGTACAGTCAGAAACACAGTGGATACTGGAAGAACTGTGGTCTGCACCATTCATCAACCAAGCATTGACATATTTGAAGCTTTCGATGAGGTATGAATTCCCGATATTTCGAAGATAAACTTTATTTTTCTATAGAAGTTATGAAAAACACAGAGTGCTCTCTTAATTTTCATGTTTCCTTCAGCTTCTTTTGATGAAGAGAGGAGGACAAATCATATATGGTGGTCCCCTTGGTCTACATTCTCAAAAGCTTATAGAATACTTTGAGGTGAGTAACTGAGTATGATTTCTGAACTTCTGTACTGCAAGGCGAAAATGTGTTTCTCAAATTCAGTAATCAATGGAAACTATGTGTAATCTTTTTCAGGCTATTCCGGGAGTACCGAAAATCAAAGATGGATATAACCCCGCGACATGGATGCTAGAGATCAGTTCCCCTGCAGTTGAATCTCAGCTTGGTGTAGACTTTGCAGAATTGTACAATAAGTCAGAATTATATCAGTTAAGAATAGCTTGAAACTCCATTGCCTAATACTGCAAAATCTTAAGTTACACATTATCTTTACATTTTTGGTATCACCTCTTTTCAGGAGGAATCAAGAACTTATTAAAGAGCTAAGCACACCGTTACCGGGAACAGAGGACCTTTATTTCCCTGCTAAATACTCTCAGTCCTTCATAACTCAGTGCAAAGCTTGCTTTTGGAAACAGAAAATGTCATACTGGAGGAATCCGCAGTATAATGTCGTCCGGTTCTTCATGACAATAACTGTAGGGATAATTTTTGGATTAATCTTTTGGAAAAAAGGAGATAAAACGTAAGTCCTCAAGATGTTTTAATTTCTATATTTTATATGAAAGAGAATTGAACTTCACATAAAAATGTTCTTTCTATATTTTGGAAAAATCTTTACTAAACTTGAGCAATGAAACATCTAAAAGCTTTGGAATGAATAGAAGATATGTGTAGTTGAAAAACTTTTAGGAATCATCAAAGTCTTGTAAAGCAAGACATTCTTAATAATGCTATTGCTAAAAATTACTTTTCTTTCTTGCAGTGAATCGGAACAGGACCTTATAAATCTAGTGGGAGCTATGTATACTACAATTTTCTTTCTTGGAGCCACCAACACAAATGCTGTTCAACCTGTAGTTGCAATAGAAAGAACTGTGTTCTACCGCGAAAGAGCGGCTGGAATGTATTCAGCTCTCCCTTATGCAATTGCTCAGGTAAACAAGATCTTCTCCTTTTCATTGATACAAGGCAAAAACAATTGATGATTTATTCACAATTACTGAGAAGAGTTATGAAATCTAATACAGGTAGCAATAGAATTTATATATGTTGCAATCCAGACATTGATCTACTCACTTATCGTTTTCTCAATGATGGGGTTCGTTTGGCATGCTGACAAGTTCTTGTGGTTCTACTATTTTGTATGCATCTCTTTTGTCTACTTCACACTTTATGGAATGATGACTGTGGCTCTCACACCAAACCACCAAATCGCTGCGATTGTCATGTCCTTCTTCCTGATGTTTTGGAACATGTTTGCTGGTTTCCTTATCCGAAAATCGGTATGTATAGAAAATCAATGATCAAATGTTATCCTGCTTGTTTAAGGAATATAATAAACCACTAGTTGCTTGTCATGTAAGTAAACTTTCAACCTCTAATATCATATTCCACAAACTAAACCACTAGTTGTCTGTCAATTTTTGCAGCAAATCCCAATATGGTGGAGGTGGTTCTACTGGGCTAGCCCACCTGCTTGGACCATATATGGTCTACTAACCTCACAGCTAGGTGACAAAGATACTCCAATTGCAGTTCCTGGATCTGGCACATTATCAGTGAGACACTACCTTGAGAAACAAATGGGATATCACTACAACTTTCTTGGAGAAGTTGCTGTGGCTCATGTTGTTTTTGTTTTGGTATTTCTCTTTGTATTTGCATACGGCATCAGATACCTCAATTTCCAGACAAGATAAAAATAAAATAAAATCATAGGATTAGAAATGAAAAGAATTGTATACAGAAAAAACAGGAAATAAAGAAAGAAATATGTTTATTATTTACAGGATTTTCTACCAATTATTTCCAGAAAAGATAATAAGCGGCATTTTTGCTTTGATTTGTATTATATACACTAAATGGAAATTGTCAATTGTATCTAGTATTAAATCTGATATTGCTCCAAGTCTTCAGTTTCATGTTACTATATAAATCCACATTCACTTCCTTTTATAGAATCCACATGCAATATACTATGGTGCATGTTGAATCATCTTAGTCGTTAATTTTAATTATAAAGTTATTATAATTAAATACTAGAAAATAAGATGGAAGTTAAAGATTACTACCACAGTTTAAGTTAGTTATAATGGAGCTTACAATATTATTGCTAAGTTAATCTTTAACCCCTCTCAAGGGTTTCTTAGCAAATAATAAAAACAAAAGAAAAACAAAAACAAAAAAAGAAAGAAAAAGTAAAATGATCAAACTGTGTGTCCATTTCATACTGCAAATAAATAGGATACATGTTCATTGTTGAATTCCAACTAAGATGGCATTTGTCTTGCTCTCCTTGGCCTTAATAATGTACTATTTTCATACCATCAAACATTTATTTAACAGAAAGCTTAATTCAAAGTTAAGCTCATAACTAGATGATTAAATCTCCTGCATATCATTTGAATATAACATCCTATGTTCAACTCTTCTCAATGAGCTTTCAGTCAGATACAGTCCAAATACTCAAAACAAGAAAAAAGATATCTTACGACTACTTCATGGGAATTCCAGTTATACCCATACATGAACTATTAACATGCACAGCTTAAAATACAAATATGCAATTAAGATTGAATTCATAGTATCAGGGTCCCTGAAATTCCTGAAAAGGTTCTTCAATCATATAATGTAACTATCGCCTCTCGTCAGGTTTAACAGGAGCATTATCCAGGTCCTCTATCTCCTTCCTGCTCTTTATCATACTCCATTTCTTACTATTGAAATCTAGCTTGTCCAAATCCTCTGCAATTCCAACATAACCATAAAGAATCTTCTCCACTTTGTCTCCTTCACTTGTTTCTTTGATGTTACAGCTTTTGATGCCTTCAGATCTTACTCTCTCAAATTCAGCCCTGCCATGATTATTGTCAGAAAGATATCTGTGAAGCCTCTCTGCATCTCCTAGCCCACCAAAGGTACCCAGGAACTTCACCAAGATAACGCTTTGATCAGCAGGCTTCCCTAAGCATAATTTGATTCTTCCCCTCACAAAGCCTTTACCTGCATATTTTGAAATTAAAAGAAAAGAAAAAGGCGCAGTTTTCACAAGACAACAGACAATGATTAGATGCCAATGACGAGCACAAGTTTCAAGTGGAATAAATTTACATTTATCATGCTAAACCAGCATATTCAAAATGGATGTTTCCTGTAAATACACACAAAGACATAAATCCAAGTTACATTTAGTTTTCAGGAAATTATATTCAAGTTTTAAAAGTTCTTGTTGCACAGTATCAAATCATCACAAAATCACCTCTTACCTGAGTTGAGTTTCAAACCTCTGTGTGCACTTTGCTAACAGTTTTCTACATACCATATTTTACCATCTAAGATAAACAACATCCAAAAACAAACTCACCTCTTAGGAAAGATTCAATTGTTTCCATGCTCACCACCTTCCAGTTCTGTGGATTGTCATCATACATTGATATGTTATGGATGACAGTAATTGGAGGCCAGATAATCAAATCCTCCTTTTGAGCCATAGCTTCCGAATGAGGTAATATCTGGGGAACCCAAGTCACAGTATCTTGAGGAACAATAGTATCCCATCCCATCAGAACACAAATTGCTCTGTGAAGACCCAAGTGCTTTGTTCTAAGCCCAACCTTATGGGACATAAAAGCATGAGTAACTAGGCGCTGAGTGTCCATGAACTCCTTCGAGGAGCTGTAAAATGAGGCAAATAAAGAAGTTAGAATTATATAATGGACATTATACTTCATCTTAAAAAATTAAACCTAAGAAACTGGCCAATGCTCCCAATCATAAACAAGCATAGACTATCAGGAAATGTAATAGCAACCCCATGTTCTTGTTACTATGTAACTAACAATCGTCTGATGCAATGGCAGAAAAAAGCACTAAATTGAAATGACATTTGGTGGCAATCTCCAAGATACTCTTAGAATGTTATACTCTCCAACATCAGAAAGACCCAAATATTACTATATATATGCAGAAATGATCAGGGAACAGAATTTATAAGTAACCTTCTGGTTTACTTCCTAATCTATTAATCAAATCAATAACACCCACATAGCCACTAACTTGTCGTCATTGACCTCTCAGAAGTACCCAAGGTTATGCTTGGGAGTAAAAGAAGATGGAATGGAATGGTTAATAATGGAATAGAAAAATACTTATAAAAAAAAATAAAAATAAATGGAATAGCAGAGTGTGGAATATAATGGTTAGAAGAGAACCACCCTCTTGTTTGGAAGCACATATTCAATTATTCACTTCTCCAGCTAAAAATCTTAAAACCCCAAAATTACAACTATAGTTGTAACTGGAAAATCACTTTTTACAACCAAGAATCCTTAATGGTCTAGATAATTTTGACCTAGCAGTACTCTATAATCATCACTATGAAATGGCATGGCCAAGCAAGTAGCAACCTTTCTGGAGATTGTCAATCTTAAATCAATAATTTCAAATTCATCTACCATCTTATAATCAGAAACTATATATAACCTTTCTTGTCTCCAAATATACTAGGTGTCTCAGTTCTTCCTGAATATGATTAGGCTCCAATTATTTAAGTACCTAAAGGCTAAATCAACTAGCTAAACATTTACATTTGTAGGATATAAGGTTGCTAAAATTCTAAGCCAACTTTGAAAACCATGCAAAATAAGCAAAATTAAATGTAATTTTAACCACCATTCAAAAGCATAGACAACACTTATCCTAGCTTTGCGATTCATGTTCATCCGCAGAGCACTTAACCAAATGTTTGATCCTATTTGCACAGGCACAGTGACACCAACCCATCACGGCATCCACCTTAACAATGCGATAACAATTACTCATATCAACATGTTATACTTCCAGAGCTGTAGAACCTAAAACATGATCCCAGGAATAATAACACATGTAGTTGACTCAACTTGTAAGTTAAATACTAGGGAACTCCTAATTCAATGTGAACAGAAGTGCTCCATTTCATAAAAGGGCATCATAGAGAAGAAAACAGACCTTCTGCCACATACAATGCAGTACAAACTACCAGCTTTTCCTTGATCCCGGTACCTTCTATAGACAGATGAGTTCAGATTCAACCTCTTGGAGAACATTAAGAAAGCCTCATGAACCATTTGTTCAAACTCTTCAGAGCCTTCGGCTGGTTCAGATTCTGTGGCACAAACCCAATCTTCAGATGATTCATCATTAGTTGTATGCTTACTTTCATCGTAACTATGATACTTTTTCCAAACTTTAGGTTGCTTATGAATTGCATTTCTTTTAGAATATTGCTGGGATTTATACCAGCTTGCAGTACTAGGCCTTGGATGATGCTTTATATTTTGACTGGAATACTTCTGATACCGAAATGAATGTCTTTGTACATGTCCTGTAGACTCTTGAGGTAATATCCAGTTATCAGATTGAAAATCATCATACTCCAACTCATTGTACTTACTTTTATACTTCCCATACATGTTATGGTTGGATCCAATATCACCAGATGAATACATCATATCCATATCTTCATCATCTACCCAATCTTCACTTTCATATAAATCTTGAAATTCTTCGGCTCCTTCCCATTTACTTGATCTTATTCTTCTAAAATCATGCACATCAACTTCATCATTAGCATTGTATTTTCTTTTCAAAAGTCTATTTGGATGGCCATGATTGCCAAAATCTTGTCTCATTTCTTGCACTCTGACAGCTTGTCTGTAGCTTCCAGAATTAGGCATAGACAAAGGAGGACTGTGAAACCTTTCTTGATGCCCTGAACCTCCATCTCTTCGAGATTCAAATTCTGATCTCGGATTTGATAATCGATCAACCTCTGGTGCACCCAGATATGAAACTTCATAATCTTGTGGTATTCTTTTTCCAGTTTCAGGATAACTATATCCAGAATGCGAATAGGTCTCACCTTGTGTCGGTGCATTTGATGTTCTTCTCATATCATGATAGTCAGAATACCTTGGCCTTTGTAATGGAGGGTGGTCATGTAAGACAACCCTCCTTTGATAGCCATAAGAATCTTCACTCTTTTCAGTTCTATCTAAATCTGGTGGATGCGAGATATAAGGTCTGGATAACTCCCTATTATCATAATCCACTAGGGGTTGTTCATAGTCTACTCGACCATGAGGAGCTACTCTTCTCGGTATATCATCATACTGATATACACGCTCATCCTGTGCTGAATTAACATGTAATTTAGAATTAATATAATCCACATGCTCAGCCCTAGCAGGACTAAACTCACACTGTTGGTGGCACATCACATTCCTCTGCCCAGTTTCAGGATCTCTACTAGTGTGTATTGGTGGCCTTTGCCCATGTCCACTAAATCCTACAGATTCTGCTAGTTTTCCACTGCTCCTTGGCATATCATAAGATGTACGCATATAAATTCCATTACCACGTGAACGTAGAAAATCACTCCTTGACATTTCTACAGAGGAGTTTCCATAATCCCGCATGTGAGAAGTGCCTGCAAAATCCTTTGTATAAGGAGGAGAAACTGCAGAGTATGAGACACCCCTTGCATGATACATAGTATTCTCAGCCTCATTGTGGGGTGCTGCAATGTGTGTCTTATCCATAGGCACCAGGTCTCTTCGTTGTGGCCTTTCATGGTCAAATCTCGCCATAGGAACACTCCTCGACTGCGGGGGCAAGTGCCCTTCAGTTTCTTCATACCCAGGAACTACACCCTTATCCGGATTTGACCTATACGAACCTCCGGCCTCGTTTTCGCGCATCACAAACTTGTGATCCACCATACCATGTCCACCACCAAACCTGCTATCAATGAATTCCTTCTCTCTATCACCATAACCCCGCTTTGCCACCAGATTTTCATCATCAACACAGCAATCCACTGTCTGTGACAGCTCATATCTTGGTCTCAACCCCACAGGCGGTGGTGAACAGTTCCTATGCCCAGTCCCATCATCAAAATGTGGCCTTTTCCTGACTAGTTCAACAGGTGGGGACCTCGACCGGAGCTGGCCGCTCCTTCGGCAACCCGAATGCCAATCATAATCCTTTCCTTCAAAACCATCACTAACCCGTTTGTTCCCAGAACCAACCCTTCTCAGTCCATCAGCCTTCAGTGGGCTCAAATTCCTCTGCTGCACAATCGGGGATCGGTCCGAGCCCTCAGGGCGGGTCCTCCGGTAAGGGTCGGGACCCGGTTCGAGATGGTTCTGAGCGCGCAGCTTGGTAGTTGGAGACAGCGAAGCATGGTCCTCGTCGCGTCTTCTGTGTGGTGGATGTTGTTGCTGTTGCTGTTGCTGTGGTTGTTCTTGATTTTGTTCTTGTTGTTGCATCGTTAGATAGAGTAAAGAGAAGCAAACCCTAAATACCCTTTTGGTGAAATCGTGATAATCCCGAATCAGATCTCGGTAAAACACAGAGAAACCCTAACCCCAGAAAGATGCTAAATTTGGAAAGAACAGATCAAGCAAGAATAGAAAGAAGCAAATTGATGATGTTGTGTGGTCAAACCTTATGGAAGATAGCAGGAAGCAGCATCGGTGTTGAGAGGGAAGAAGATTGATCGACGATGGAAGTAAGAAGGAGCAGCGAAAAGTGCGAGTTTGTGTGATGAAGGAGTGAAGGAAGCTTCTCCAATTTGGTTTTGCTGATTCGTCTTCTCGCACTTATGCCGCGTATCTCATTCTCGTTATATCTCTTTTTTCCGCGAAAAGTTTTAGTTTTCTTCCTTCGGAAACGATTCTATTTCACTGTTATCTTTTACAATAATTTTATTTCAATACCAAAATCAGCCACCAAATTAATCACCGTTATATAATACACATTAAAATATAAAATATATATTAAAAACAAATTAAACTATACACGTATTTTATAATTTTTATATATATTATACACCGATAATTAATTTTTGACTAATTTTAATATACATCTAGCATAACTCTATTTTTTAACAAATTCTACTAAAACCACAAAGCAGTTTTTACTTTTTAAAGTTGGACTTTAGATCAAACTTATCAAAGAGATTTTAAATATCTCGTTCAAAAATATTGGCAATCAACAAAATTATTGATAATCAAATAAGAGCAGTTAATAATTAATTAATTTTTTCTTTTATAAGTTTTAAATCATTTAAAATTTAGTGAAATAAATCATCTGAAGTCTACTAAAATTAATTGTTTGAAACTTATCGAATTTGAATTTTTTTAAATTATTAGTTTATGTTTATGTTAGATTGTTGTGTATCAAACATTGTTGTATATATTTTAGTCAGACATTGAGTTTCAAGTACCATAAAGATTCTTCGACAACAATAAGATTAGTATATGACACGTGCATAATTTCATGTGAAAACTCACTTACAGTTTGTCTATTAATTTACATAATGCGAAATTAACTTCACATGAAATTGACACTTTAAGTCATTAGATTACAATTTAATTAAACATGTCAATTCGTTTAATGATTTTCCATCGACGACTTCACGTGAAATCCTTATTCACCTTAATACAATTATAGGATACATGGGAAGAGTGTCATCCTAAAGAAAGAGAGATGAAATTATGATTTCCCTTCTTTGTTTCTCATGAATTTTTTTGGGTTAATTTTTGGATGGGTGAAAAAGTTGAAAATCATTAATTTGATCTCTGCTTCTCCTTCTATGCTTGACAAGTTGAAACCTTCTTCATTTTTTTATAAGAGTTTAACTTTGAGTTTTGCCCCACTTAAGAGTTAACTAGTTAAACCAAGATGATAAAATTATTAACCACAGATAAATTATACCAACTTTCCTAAAAGTTATTGCCATATCTTTTGCTTGAAGGAATGCATATATAAGTTGGTACCAAAACATACAGATTGACTGATTAAGATTACTTCCTTCTTCAGTCTCCACTGCCCCATTCTCTGGCTTTGAACATAAGATTGCAAGTGCCTTTTGGGAAAAGCAAAAGATTGCAAAATATAAACATACAATACTAAAGCCTCATCATAATCAACCATCAAGTACATGCTCATTGTGGCTGTAATACCAAACTAAATCCAGATTCACTTCTAATAATTTGACAGACAATGATTAGTGGTTCTATTCATTTTCTCCTTATGAATCCAATATGTCTAAGCAGTTTCTAATAAAGGCTCATGCTGCCTTTTTGCTGCATTTAGAAGTCAAGAGAAGGATATAGTTTGTTGAGAGGGACAGAAAGAAAATTGCAGCAAAAGCAAAACAACCCTCTTCCTTAGATAAACACATTGGATTGGATTTGTTGGAGTGAGTTGATGTAGGAGCATATGTGGTGCCTAGTTTGCTGCAACAAAGAAGAAATGCAAAAGATGAAGAACCTTGGGAGCATTGGAAGCAGTGGAAGGCTATCCATAGAAGAGTGTGAGGATGATCAGATTTCAAAGCTGCCCATTTCCACATTTCAATCCAAGGAAGAAGAGATTGAGAGGAAGAAGATTGAGGTGAGAGAGAAAGTTGAACTCCAACTTGGCCGCGCCGAGGAAGAGACAAGGCGCTTGGCACACATATGGGAAGTAAGTTCTACAATGCAGAAAATTTGAGGAAGAACCAAATAATACTTGAAGTTGCATTCTAACATCAATAATACTAACCATGGTTGCCATGAATGTACTAGGAGCTTGAAGTGCTAGATGATCCTTTGAGGAAGGAAGTCGCAATTGTTCGCAAGAAGATTGACTTGGCTATCAGGGATTTGAAGCCATTGGGACAAAACTACCAGAAGAAGGTAAAATTCTTGATCTTGGTCCAGTAGAGGCTACAATTAAGCATGAATCTGCAGCGGTCTGCCTTTAACTGTGGTTTACTTCTATAGGAGAAAGAGTATAAAGAAGCCTTGGAAGCTTTCAATGAAAAGAACAAAGAGAAATCTCATCTTGTATCCACACTAGTTGAGGTATAGTTTTATATAGTCATGCTTTTACCTTTCTTGGTAACTCTGTAACATCTTTTTGTGTTCTGCAAATTTTGTTTATAGCTGTTAACTGAGAGTGAAAGACAGAGGATGAAGAAACTGGAGGAGCTCTGCAAGACCATAGAATCATTGTCAAGGAAACAATAATCTTTCTATGTCGGTGCCGCGTTTATGAAGCTTGATTTGTTTAAATTTCAGTGGCTTGTATTGAATAGTACTTGTATTTTTATGTTATTCAAATTGTTGTGTAATTGTTCACATTTTATCAATTGAAAAGAGTAGCCAGACATTCTGATTGTCATTCTAAATCTACCAACATATTTATCCTTGTTTTCATGGAAACAATTACAAAATCATCAAGCATGTGTTGATATATAAAATCAGATACCATTAGTGGGACTATCTATTTGTCAATGCTCATCACAGGTAGCAGTTTGTACTCTGCCAATAGTTTCGGAACATCATCCATGCGCAACTGCAATAGGACCAAATTAAAGGATGGAATCAGTTTATGGTGCATAATTATTCTTACTTCAAAATGAGAAGGCATATCCAATGAGAAAACAAAGAACATTTGAGTTGATATACATAACATTAAAACTCGAAAAGCAGAACTCACCTGAGAAACATTTTTGACATGGTAGAATTGATGCATCACTTGTTTATCAAATCCAGGTTCTGCTGCATCAGATGCACTTCTTTCTCTGAAGTTACAAACACAACAAAAACAAATATTCATCAGTCAAGTTCATAAGGCAGACAAAGTATGAAAGATAGTATATAGTTCTTACAGATAGTGACGGAAAATTAGACGTTGGTAGTCCCGAAGTAGTGGTCCAAGCTCCTTGAGTTTAACCAAATTTAGATCAGACTTCTTCCAGTGCTCACGAAGTGCTTCGATCGCCTTGTCACTTGTAGAAACTCTTCCTCCAATTAATCTTGATGCTACTTCAAGAAGCTCTTTATCTTCCAATTCACTTACAATTGGAAGCCTAGAATTGGACACAGGAACCGATACTTGCAATCTTCTTTGCAATTCTGCGAAAGGAAATTTCTCCACCTGGCTTTCCTGGCATATCAGAGCATAACGATGAATACATAAAAATGAGGGAGAAAAACATAGTCATAATAAACATGGGCTACGCAGAGAAAGCAATATTGAAGGTTTAAACACTTCTCCAAAATCTTAGATCAGATAAATGGAAGATGCCGTCACAACTCGCATCAAATTTAGCCAATACCTTGAACTGCTGTTGGAAATCATCATTCAGTGATGCAGCATCCCTACTTTCAGGAATATTTCTAGGTGGAGATGCAGTTATTCTCTTTGCAATTGGATCATCTGCAGAAGAAAATACACACACTTTCGAATCACAAAACTAACGAGAAAATACTCAGAGAAAGCACACACAGATGCCAATCTTGCATCAGCAGAAGTCAGTGCCAAATAAAAAACAGTTAATCAGTTAACTTCATTTGCATACTTCATCATTAAAAAATACATTGATTCAAAACTGAGAATTTTAACAATTAAAACAGATAATAAATTAGCTATTGAAAACCTTGAGGGACCAACCACCATGTATCACCATATGTTGATTTTCCATCAAAGCCACCTATTAGCAGATACCGCGAACCAATTACTGTCATAGAGTGGTATGCTCGTGGAGGAGGGGGTTCATTGCCAATTGGTAGCCGCTTCCATTGTGCTGAAACTATAAGCAACAACAAACCAAAAAAAAACAGAAAGAAAGAAATTAACCTAACCCAACAACTAAGTCAATCTAAAATAAATAAATAAATAATAGAAAATAGATTTCTTCAACCAGAAAATAAATGTTAATCATGGAATATCAGTAGAATGAATGATGCCAGAGATTATTAACAAGTTGAATTTAAATATAAGTATAGAACACCTTGATAGAGGCACACGATTATAATGTCTCTTAACGCCACATATAAATAGAAAAGTTCTCACCTCTGTCTAAAATAATGCAATCATTATAATAAATGTCGTAGCGACTCAACCATCCACCAGTCCCATGTCCTCCAAACATCAATAACTGCAAAATCAATTCCAACAACATAAATAAATAAATGAGGTGAAATTATCACTCATATGGAACAGTTAATGTGTACTTAAGGCCCCAATGGGAGAAAGGGGGAATCTGAACAGCATCAAAAACAATATGATGATAGCAACATAGTACTATCATTATTTAATCTTTGTATTTGCAGACTATTAAACTCATTCTAATCAGAAAAACTTCATTGGAAGAGAACAAGTATAACTGTTGAGCAGGAGCACAGGCGTATAGAGCTAAGAAAGAAAAAATAACAATGAAACATTGTAATACTAAATTGAGAAGGATTGTGCTGATATGATTACATAGTGTCCTCCAGATGCAACAGTATGGCCACAACGGGGAGAAGGAGCTTGACCCGGAAGCTTTAATTGAGTCCACCCTGGAGCTTCATTTTCTTCCCTCCACAACATATACAAACTATAAGTAAATAACCGAACTGAATAAGTAGACTCCTAGAATTAAATAGTTTTTTTCGAGTGAGAAACTGTATCATAAGTAGAGAAGGAAGGTGCAACTTGAGGAACCATAGGATTTACTTCAAAGTTCAAACAAATTACTCCATCTGTTTCATAACTATCGGTTGACCAATTTGGTACATCCATAAATCAAGGTATCTTGGTCAAGCAATAATTGTTATGAATCCCAGGGAGTAAAAGCTATGGAGGAACCAATGAGAACTAAAATACACTAACACTATCTAATCACTAGTCATTTGAACAGAAACAGATAATCAGATTGATAACTTGCAGAGAGAGACACATGAGATAAAGATGGTGAAAATACACACCTTCTTCAATAAGGCCCTTTAAGGCCCATAAATCACCCATGATCGGTCCCCCTCCTCCTGTAGAAATCAGGGTTGGAAACGTATTTCAGCTAATAACTTCATACAAGAAACACTTACATAGGCTCCTATATTGCACCTTCTTCTTTAATTTGAATAACACAGCTAAATTCCTTAAAATTCAACATCTAAGCAAATCAATGTTTAATAGAGAAGAACTATGCTACTTAACCTCTGCCACCGTAAACAAGCAGCCTTTTTTCAACCATGGTAGCACTGTGGCCACATCTAGGGTGTGGTAATGTTCCAGGAACTGAGAGCTCCGTCCACTCAAGCGATACTACAAGAGGAACAAAAGAACAAGAGAATGTTATTATGTTGCCACTTCTTTCCGCGGTATAACAATAATTTTCTTTTGGAGCATAAAATTTATATCTTCAAAGCCTGAGAAAGAAAGAAAAAAATACTTGTATCCAAGACATAAACATCAGATAACCACTTTTTTCCATCCCATCCACCAAACCTGCATCACATTAAATCCATCTAATTACAAGGCTTCGAGGAGAAAAAAAAATGTGAAAAAATCAGATGTTATAGGCCTCACATAACAATTTTCCGGTTTCCAACTGCAGCAGCCGCAGCGAAATCTCTCGGCGAAGGCAAGTCACCGAAACTGGTTAGCTCAGACCATTGCCATATATCTGGAACATCGATCCGATCATTTGTTCCACAAGTGCCAATATGCCAAGAAGAAATCATTAGTCCAAAGCACATCAACTCACACAACAGTAACAAAGACTATACAAAAATGTCATACCAGTATCCAATACCCAAAAGTCCCCTAACCTGTATGAATTCAGAACTTATCAGAAACATGCAGTTACAAGGAAGTGTTAGAGCAGCTAAACAAAGTGAGTGTGTAACTGAAATCACAAACCTTTTACCACCAGAACGGCCACCAAAGATGAACATGTGACAATCAATGGAAACAGCAACATGGAAAGCCCGCGGGCTTGGGCCAACAAGCCCATCATCTGATCCACTTCCTGTGCACTCTGGCTTAAACCATAGCTTGGCCTCTGAATAAATAAAAAAACAAGTTTCAATTTTGTTAAAATTAACAAAAATATCATCTTTTTTAGGAAAAAGGGTGGGTACCAGTGTCATAGACAGCAATGTCAGAGAGGAACTTCTTATCAACAAGACCACCGAAGACGACAACCTTGGATTTCCCGATGTTAACAGCAGTGTGTCCACTAACCAAAAAAAAAAAAAAACTTCAGCTTAATCCATCAAAAAAATCAATAGAGAGAGAAGTGTGTTGTGTTGTTACCTGCGAGGTTGGGGAGGAGTTCCAGCGAAATCAGAAGATGTAGCTCGAACCCAGTAATGCATTGTTCATTCAATCAAAAACGGATTTAAGAAATGAACAAGTTGAAGATGCAATCCAAATCCAATTTAGAAATTACAAGTCAAGTGTATCACTGAATCACTGAATCTCTTCATAAATCATAAGCTGGGTTCCACAGCTATTTTCCCTTTTTTGCATACCTTCCCCCATAGAACAACACTTTTTTTTTTGGAAAATGACATTTATATCCCTAATTTTTTAAAAATTGTACAAATTCACTGTTAACTTTTGTGAAATACTTAATAACCCTGACCTTCGAAAAAACAGTATTATTATACCTTTTTGTTAGTTTGACTCGGCTAAAAAAACGAAGATTGCTTAATGCTTATGTAGCTACTAAGCCTAGTCAAACTAACAGAGGGGTATAATTGTATTATTTTTTCGAAAGTTAGGGATTATTAAATATTTCACAAAATTCAGGGATGAATTTATATAATTTTTAAAAAGTTAAGGATATAAATGTTTTTTTTTTTAATCAAAGTTGAAAGGGACACGTGGCACTACTACAACTGTGCCAAGTAAGATCCTCATGTGTTTACAAATTTTACTATTTCAGCGTAGAGTTTCCCGAAGGAAAATATGAGGATCGGGGCGAGGATCCGGTTGGGTTTGTCTCCCTTCCCTTTGCCTCCATCGTGAGAGGCGAAAGGTGGGGTTGGTTACCAAAATGCTGCCCCAAACAACCTTCTTTCCTTCATTCCACACTCATCCTACATAAACCTAGGGTTCCTCATTCCGCCTCTTTTTTTTTTTTTTTTTTTTTCCTTTTAATATTCTCGCTTACACCATCTTTTCCTCCTTTTAAAGGCACATTCTTTTTTCTCTTCTGGACTCTGAATTTCATTGTAATGTTAGTCTCATTGAACTCTTATTCATTATTCCTTCCTTTTCTAATCCGGAGCAGCTGAAATTTGAAATTTGGAGGCTGGGTCCAATTCATCAGAGGTAATTCGATTTTACCATTTTGAGGTTGTTCACTGTTGCTGGTTTTGTTCTTCTGATGTTTTTCGATTCTGAATGATATTGTAATGTCACTTTAGTATTGCAACACTTTCATCTAGCTTACTGGAACATGATTTGATTTTGAGGACAGTTGTAATTTGGTGCCTTTGTTTCTGTAATTGATTCTTTTGCTATTGTTTTGAGGGTGATGGACTTTGTTTTTGGTAGGTATGAGACCTTTGTTTCCATTTTCCTATTGCATGTAGTGTTGCTTATTGTTTGTCATTTGTTACTTATTTGTTTCTGTATCTGATCTTCTTTTGAGCCATACTAATTAGAAATGTGTCCATAACTTAGGAGAACTTCCAGCATGGAGGATTCTACTGCATTAACTATTGAATTCCTTCGGGCAAGGTTGCTTTCCGAACGGTCCATCTCAAGAAGAGCTAGACAGAGAGCTGATGAGCTGGAAAAAAAGGCATGTTGTGTTTGGTTTAGCTGTTCTTTCAGTCAACATTGTTTGATCTTCCTAAACCTTTTCTTTACAAATCTTTAAAGTTGTTATATGGTTTATCTTCTTGGGTTTTAGCTTTGCGATTTTTCATTTTTTTCTGCGAGGATGCCTTGTCATCATCTATTGTAATGTATCATTCTCTTAACATCACACTTTCTTTTTCTATCCAAAATAAAATAAAATAAAACCAATCAGGTCATTGAATTAGAGGAACAAGTTAGGATGGTGACTCTGCAGAGGAAGATGGCTGAGAAAGCAA
>JASCZI010091004.1:7455-18890 GCA_036250425.1 Stylosanthes scabra
TTATTTTAATAATATCACTTTTTTTTTTTACAAATTTAAACAAATATACAATGCAAATAAATATAATCATGTAAATGTCCTTATAAAAAAGATGAGAGTGATATTATTATTTTCCTATTATTATTCTAAATTTCTAATATTTTTTTAATTATTAAATAGAGCAAAAGTGTAGAGTGCTTTAATATTTTTAAAAAAAAAATTGCCAAAAAATATCATTCTTAAAAAAAAGTTTAAAAATTAAAACTTTTTAAAATTTCAAATACACCGTTTTCTGAATTTTGGCTTGGGGAGAAAGAAACAGAGCAGAGCCAAAGAGGTTTCAATTTCAATTCATTGAATTTAATTTAATTGAATTCATTATTGCTGAGTAGGTACGACAGAATTAACGTTTCCAAATCGGAAGGACAATCAAACACTGAACCAGTCAACCATTGCTGACGCCCAAAAAAGGTTTTTTTTTTTTTTTTTTTTTTTTCTTGGAGTTCTTAAAGGGAGCGTTTTCTGTTCAAATTCTTCTTTCAGGTGCTGCAAAAATCTCGACTTTTCTTCAATTCTTGACTTTTGCTTCAGGTTTTGGTTTCTGGGTAATTTTATTTTTCTCTGATTTCTTTAGTAATTAATTTTCTTGGTTTGGGTTTTGCGCATGAAGTCTTAGTTACTATTCCATGGAGATATTGAAGAGTGTCTTTCTTTTTGAAATGAAGTTTAGAAGATTGTGTGCAACTGAAATCTTGTGCCTTGAACTTGAATTCGGTCTATTGAATCAGTTTGGACTTTGGAGTCTGAACTATTTTCTAGGAGCTTGTTGATTCTAATTTAGGGATAATAAATTATAATAAATATGGGTTTAGATTTCATTTAACAAATTACTTGGTATGTTACTAATTGGTATATTGATATTAGATCATGACATGCAAAGTGAAACCCCTTATATGTCTTTAATTGAGGTTTTCTCCTAATGTTCTTGTTTTGTGGTTAAGTAGTAAGAAAACATGAGTTTATAGATTGTTTGAATAATGAGTAATGACACTGGTGCAATTACATGATTTCTGAACAGTTTAGATTGTGTGATTCACAAGAATGGGGCCTGACTTGGATTTGAAGAACAATTCAGGGAGTATGCACTCCCCTGCATTTTCTCGACAGAAGGTTCCGGAGCCTAGAACCGACTACATTGGTGATGCTTGCGGCATGGAAACATCACCAATTGAGCAAATTTATTTGTCCAATGGGAATGAAAATGGAGATGTTAATATCACTGGACAGAAGGTTCCAGAGGCTAGAATCGACTACATTGGTGATGGTTGCAGGATGGAAACATCACCAATTGAACAAACTCATTTGTCAGGCCGGAATGAGGATGTAGAGGTGAATATCACCGGGTTCACAAATTCTGGACAAGCTTTGGTGGCAGAAGATTCCTCTGAGGATGCTACTGAGAGTTCTAGCTCTTTTGGTAACACAGAATCAGACACGGAGAACGGCCCGTCCTTCAGTGACCCTGAAGTCGAATCGTGTCTTTGTGCTGACAATGCATCCTCATCCATGTTCAAAGATTTTTATGAATCACTTCCAAGAAGGTAAAGTTGACTTATGTATTTTCCGGGACATACATGTATTTACAAAAATGGATCAAATTGAATTATCTAAAGTATGAAAGTTTTTACTTTGAATCATTCAGAAAGAAAGGTGTTACAAGTCATTGGAGAAAGTTCATACGCCCTCTTATGTGGCGTTGTAAGTGGATTGAATTGCGAATGAAGCAACTCCGGGATCAAGAGCTTAAGTATGATAAAGAGCTTGCGGCATACAATTATACAAAGCAGCTTGATTTCGCACACCTAACATTAGATGGCTCTGATATCAAGTCAGTACCTATATCCGGTCGGATGCATAGGAATAAAATCATGAAGAGGAAAAAAAGGAATAGAGTTGAAGAGAAGTATGATTTAGCATCATACATGTCTAACCATAGTTTATTCTCTTACTACGGTATGGAATTTTCTTCATTTGATATAATATATTAGAATTTTTATTTCTTTTTCTGATTTGTTCTTTCTTTTCTGTCATTTTCCAGAACAAAAAGATCGGACTGCTGATACTTGTTTGAAAGATGTTCATGGTGCTGCTATTGGTGAGTACAAGTAATATACATGATGCTGTTTTTGTTAATATAACCTCAAAAGATTACTCCACCATTGGCATGTGATTTGTTTCTTTGTGTTTTTTATTCCATGAGATTCTACATTTCTTACCTTGCTTTCTTGTTTTAGGTGGTAACATCGATGATAATGAATTCAAGTTGGATGATCTCTGGTCTTATGTTGACTATGAAAATAGCGATAAGTCATTGAATGGCGTCATTCAAAGCATTGAAGCAGTACAATCACAAGTTCACGAATTGAAAACTCGAATTGAAAAGGTAATTAAAGAAAATTCGGGAAAAGTTGATTCCAGAACTCAGATGGTGGATCCACTTATCCCTGGAAATGCACCATTAATTGATGAAGGGCTTAACCCCCTTGTTGAAATTACCGATCAGCCTGGGATCGAGAATTTGCCAGAAGAGGTAAGCTTTCTTTACAAAAGCAACTTCAAGATTTATATTTTCATTTCTGAATCAAGTGAATGTGATTCCTTCATACACTTATACAAAATCAGGAAGCTAAGGAAGAGTTTCATGTTCATGATGTGGAGAATGTTATGGATCATCTTGTGGAGGAAACCGAGAAACCAGATGATAACAAATCCAATTCTCAGTTTCAAGTTCCTGAATCTGACTTTGCTGTTGAGGATCTTGTGCCTAATAATATTCATTCTACTCTAAAAGTATGCTCCACATCAAAGTCAAATATTCCTAGGAAAAAAAGGAAAAGAAGGGAGAAATCCGCCGCAAAAAGTTGGAACCGGATGTCATTTGATTAAAGCGGAATCTCTTAAACATGTTGCAGTGTGCTTCTGGTTTTATGTGTAAATGCTTTTTATATATTTTCATTCTCTTACACCTAAGGAATTGTTTGCTCAATTGTACATGATTGTGAATATGATAAAAGGATTTAGCTCCATTCCTTCATCTATCATTTGACATATTGCATGGGATGATTTTGCTCCCAAAAAGATTACAATTGATTTATGACTTAAAAAGTTTTGATAAATAGTCTAAATAAACATGCCCTATTTCATCAATGGGGGAATTTGTTTGTATCTGTAATTAAGTGATGGAGAAACAATTATGACAATACAATCCACACAAAGAATGTGCACCAAAGAGTAAGAGAAACTGCAGCACATGTGTAAGTTGCTAACATGATAACTGAGCATTCACCTTCACCACCTCCAAATAACTGAACCATGGTACCTGACATATTATATATATATACAGAATTTAATTATCTGATAAATACAGATATGGCAAGACTTGAATTTTGAATTATGATACTTACTCATGGCTACTGCAGGAGGAAGAGCATATTGAAGCAGTAAAAGAAACTGATATAATGGATCAGGGTGGATCAAGCCATAATGGGTAGCACCTTTAACAATTCCCATACCTATTGCTGGCATTGCAATAAATTTAACTAATACAATCCCAATAACAAGTGGAATTTGCTTTCCTACTCCCTTTAAACCTGAAAATTTTAAAAGCATCAAATTAATATAACGGTAATGCTAAATGTACCACTGTACACCTCTATACATCTCATTTACAATACGAAAAATGTAAACATCAGTACAGAAAAATTCACAAAACACATGAATATAACATACGATGGCATAGAAACAATTACGTATAACACAGAAATAGTATACCTCAACACAGAAATTAAAATAGAAAAAAAAGACAAAAAGTGTACAGTGGTACACGTAGATTAATTATTTAATTTATACATATCATAACATTTATCCTGCAAATCCAAGATGATTGTTGTTTACCCTTAACAAGATTTGCACCAACCAATAAGGTCATTGCTGGAATTGCTGCATCCCTGCAAACCAAGAAAAGAGATTAATTACAATCAATGAATTACATTTCCTTTTTCACCAAATGTGAATACTTCACTTACTTACCCCAACATGACTAAAGAGTCTTGAATCACAAAAAGAGGTGCATTTTCATCAACTAATACTTTTCGAAATTGAGGAACAATTCCAATTACTAAACCAATTATCTGCATGATAATAATGAGGGACTGTCTTTGTTATGCTTTATATATAGACATAGTTGAGACTACTAATGAAAGAAAGAAGAGACATCACTGACATACCGTTCCAATTGTTGATGGAGCAAATTGTACCTTCAGATTGATCTTTTCTGTTAATATCTTTAGCCAATTCCTAATTTTTTGCTTTGTTGATGAAGATGATACCTGTCAAATTAAACTCTTCAAAATGTAAGATCATAATTTGTATCTAAATTGTACTACTTAGAAAATAATATATTACGACGGAATTTAGCGACGAATTTTTGGATAATTCTTATTTGCATAGTAATTAAACTTGTAAAGTATATATAAGAACTTATGTTAATAAAATACCTTTGTTTGTTGATGAGAAATTATGCATTCAATTTCAAGTTGCATCACATGATCATCAGTTTGTGATTTTGAAGGGTTCTCTGTATCATCATTTTCTGTTGCAATCACTGCTTTTACTTTTGAATCATCATCAACTGATGAAACCTTTCTTGAATATATGCGAACAATGTTGTATACATAAGACCAAATGTAAATGCTTCCTAACTGAAAAAAAAAAACTTAGTGAAAAAATTCAAAACAACTTAGAAATCCATAAACAAAATTTAATCTTGATGCATTAATTTACACAGTTATTTAATTATATCTACTGTTTTAGATAAATATAAAAAGTAATTATTTTTTCTCATGAATATGTAGGTGTAAAATTACGTTATATTACTGTATCAAAATTAAATTTTACGTAATAATGAGGAATATTATTTATATAAATAATAAGAATTATTTTATTGAGTGACATACTGCCATTGAGAGAGAAGCATATGCTAATGCATTCTTTCTGCAAATATCCACATCTCCAAAAGGATTGTTTGTTTTTTTACAGGCAGCTGGAACTATAATAAGAGGCAAATTTCCCAAATTCCCTGCAAACAAATAAAATTTTTGCACTTGTAAGTAATAATTATTCCACTCTTGAATGATATTTTACTTCAAAATCAATATAATATATATGCATGAATAAAAAGTTAAAAGAAAATTATAGGTAATTAATTTTTTTCTAACTAATAAATTAGCCAATAAAAAATAGAACATTTGTAATAATTGTTTATAGAACATCTACAATAAAAGTCATAGAACATCTGAAACCTAAAGCAACCAACAATAAGCCAACTTTGTATTTTTTAGAAATAGAACATTCGAAACCTAAAGAAATAAAACATTCAATTTAAATTGTTGGCTGATGTTGGTTGAATTTTATTGATTATCTAGCATTTTTGTATGTGAATGGTGGTACCTGCGGCACAACAACCTAAGACAAGGCCATGAAGATGAAGAGGAACTCTTGTTATTTTAATAAGTAACCATCCAAGAGCTGTTCCAATTAGAAATGTCAAAAGAACATTCACCGGCATGAACCACCTACATCACATACATCCATATTTCAACAAAATCTCAAAACCTGTGTTTATTCCTAAAAAAAAGTATATGTATATCCAATTATACAGTATTATATAAACAAAAATAACTATCCATTGACTTAGATGAAAAATAATTAGATGAAAAATAATCTAAAATAATAAATGTGATTGGATAATGAAAATACGCCGTGAAACACTTTGTGGCACATGCATTCGCGACGGCTAATAAAATCGCTGTTAAACATTTTGCGGCGATTCAAAACTATCGCTATTTGCTTAAAAATCGTCGCTATCTGCCAGATTTATTATATTATACGATGAATGCATCAAAATTAAACTCAGTCAAATAAAAAATGAGAAGAAAGAAAAAAGTAGAATGGAAGAAAATAACTTACAAAATAAGGACGTTGTTTAGAGTTATGGTTTTAGCGAGGCTGCTACAAACAATAGCAGGGCCAAACACATAAAACACCATCTGTACGGAATCATGATCCACAAAATTTTGTTTAGTTATAATCAATCATTAATATAATTGTATAGTTTAGCTAGCTAGCTAGACACGTGATGATTAGATTAATAAAATCTAAATAAATTATTTGAAATCATTATCTTAGGATTGATTACTTGCATTGCAGTCAACTCATGAACTTGTAATAAGTTTGAACTTAAAATAATAATAATAATAATATTATGATGTTTAATTAAGTTAAATAATAAGAAGAGATATATAAAAGAAAGAAAGTTTACATGATTCAAGTTTTTCCTGGCAGTGTCCCCAAGAATATCAAAACGCTGAATGGCAAGAATTGTGCCAAGTGCAGTGATCAAAAGCACTTTTAGAACTGGCATTAATGCAACCATGAAAAGGTTCCAGAACTCCATTTCTGATCTTCTTTAATTTGATATATGATTAAATTACTAATAACACTACCTTCGATCTCTCTCTGCCTTAGCTTGTACCACTATGATCCAAATGAGGTTGCAATCCTGATATATCAAACAATTTTCAACTTTCAAATTTAATTAATAAATTAACATCACATCACATACACGGAGTTTAATTTCGTTTTTGTGAAATTGATTGTTTAGATTTTAACTTTATATTTTTTTTCAAAGGTAGAAATAAAGCTACGAAAAGTGCAATTAAAGTTCAATTAGTACATAAATAAACAAAACAACTGTTCTTTATAGTTTATATTACATAATTGTGCGTGTCATTCATCAATCACCGCGCGTATAATAAAAAATATTAGATGTAAACTAAAAATCAATTTTCATGTATTTATATATAAAAATATATATATTTATTTTTAATATATATTTTATATTTCAACATTTATTTTAGTATATAATGTTATATGTACACACATTTATATATTTATCCATATATTTTTACACCTAATAAGTTCACATGTTAATTATAAAAATAATAAAATTTAGCATAAAAATTTTAAATACAGAAATAATAAAATTTAACACATAAAATTTGAATCACATAAAAAAAAACAAAAATTATTTTACTGAAATGTATACATGGATGAATGCGTGTACATGTAGTATTATTTTTTATTTTATAAAAGCTAAGTAGCTGATTTTAGTTTCTTTTAAATATTAAACCGTGCCTATTAATTACAAATATACTATAAGTTAGAAAGAAATTAAATTAAGAACAACTAATTTAATTAGCTGGAGTAGTAGTATAGTGAAAAAAGGAATAAACAATAAAACAAAACTCGATTATTAAATACCTGATATACTTAGTTTTGGACCTCTGAGAAGATGGCCCTGCACTTATTAACTCTTTAATTTAAAACGAAGTGCTTGATTATTGTATAGTATGTGGTTGAACACAATGGAGAAAGTTACGCACACACACTTGTATATAATATATATGCAGCATACTCCACTATATATATCTCTCGAAAGAACATGACAAAACCAAATTGGATGTTGTCACACCCAACTTTCATATATAATAAAGAGGTGGACTTAATTAATGATCCTACATAATACACTACTCAATGCTGTGTACGCGATCATAGAATTTCATAACACATTATTAAAAAGGAAAAATATAGGTAGTAAACATTTTTCTAATAAATAAATTAACTAAAAAAATAAAATATTTATAATATAGAACGTTCATAATAAAAGTTATAAAACATCTGAAAACAAAAGCAACTAACAATCAACTAATTTTATATTTTTTAGAAACAGAACATTTGATACCTAAAAAAAAATAAAACATTCAATTTAAATTGTTGTCTGAAGTTGGCTGAATTTTTATTGATTACCTAACATTGTTGTATTAAAAATGGATTAGGCTAGGTGTACGCAAAAATCAGCCACTATATATATAGAATTTAATTTCAATGCACTGTCAATGTAAAAATATTTTACACATGCATCCAATCACATAACGTCATGTTGTAAAAATAACTTTAATTTACATTGACCTCATAATTGGTCATTTAAAAGAACAATTATGATTATACGACTGTATAAAAGGTTTTACACTGTCAGTATATCAAAATTAAACTCCTATATATAATATGTATTGAAATATAAAATATATATGTAAATTAACTCATTTTTAGTGTATATTTTATATTTCATTATTATGTATTATATATTTGTAGTTGATTTTAGTATTCAGATAGAATTGTTGAGATACCTATATTTAGTAAAATGAAAAGGTAGATATATCATATATCAAGAATGAAATTCTTTCTATATATATTTATGGTGTTTATAGAATCCCATAATTTTTAGAAACGTGATTTATATTAATATCTAAAATATAACAATTAAAAGTGATTAATGAAGAGCAAGAGATAACTTGAGAATCAAACAAAGGATAAAAAAAAAAAAAAAAAAAAAAAACAGGGTATGTGGAAATGACAATTTAGTTGGCGTTATTAGAACACATGCAATTGCTAATGGAATTCCAAAGCGGAGAACAAATTAAATTAAATTAAGTAATGGAAAGACAACAATTTTAAAAAAAAAAAAAACATGTATATATGTAGTTGTTAATTTGATACACTATGTGGTACAAAAGATAGAGTAATGTTTTCCACTACTACATGCATATTCTTTTCAATTCTTTCTCATCATCACTTTATTTTTCTAACCATTGTTCTCTATTCTTTTCATTTTTCACCGCACACGTAACATCAAAGAGTTGATCATCTCTCAGCTTCTTCATTCTTCTTTCATCTCCACTAACTACTTCTCACAATTATCACTCAAATTAAATCCCTTCTTAGCTTCTTCCATGAATCATATACATGTGTCTCTTTCCTTATGTTTTTCAATGAATATTTCACTTTATAATAATTCTCTTTATATATGGTAAATCTCGCCCACTACTATGCACTCCATTTTCACTTCTCACCTTATTTTATATCTATAAGATTAAACTATACAAAAAGTGTTTTGTGACATATGGTATATACCAGAGTTTTTATGTTGTAAAAAATTTAGAATACGATTGTTATTGTATATAAAAGAAATTTTTTTTAATCTAAAATAAATAAAAAGATAGATAAAACAGCCTATACAAAAAAATCACATAATCTCAAAATATATATATATATATATATATATATATATATATATATATATAATTATTAAATTTAATTACTCCATTAATTTTTATAGTTTCACTAAATTTTTAATTTCCTTGTAATTTAAAATTTCGTCATGAGGTACTTATAATAAGTTTAATCACGTTTTTCTCATATAATTAAGAGAGATTCCATGTATAAGTTTTCTTGTATTTTTTAGTCTTATATATATACTTTTTTTTTTTTAGTATCAATATATACACAACCAACTTTAAAAATTTTAAGATGCCAAAAAGAATTTAAACTTTAAACTATAGAAATTATGAAAATATGTCAAAAACTGAAAAAATTAATTATTTCGAAAGTTTATCTATATATATGAAGTATTGCTTAATTAATATGTTCTATACCGGAGAAAGAGAAAACGAGTTTAAGATCCATCCATTTTATCTTTCATTATTTCTCATTAATTATTATCTGTTACCAACACAAAGAGAAAAAGAAAAATGAAAGTAAGAAAACGAGTTCATGATGTATATACAGGTTGACAATTATATTATTATTGTATGATATATATATAATGGAAGAAGGAGATAACGTCTTACTATGATTTCTGATGAGCTTCAATTATACTCCCTCCTATGCATGATTTTTTCTCTGCCCCTTCACCTTTCTTTATTCTAGCCATCTTCCTTTGGACAATCAACTAATCAAGAGCTTGTTGCTTATATCTGTGATTTAGTGAAAGTTTTGAAAATCCTATAAAAACCAATTTCTTCATTTATAGGAATATTATTAGACACAAATAATTAATGTTGTCGTGGACTTGTATATGATGCATATCATGCATGGTTGGTTAAGATGTGCATCACTTACCCAAATTATATAATAATTTTATTAGAGATATAATTATTCATGTATGTATTCTCATATCAGCTTAAATTTTTTTAAAAAATAATATCGTGACATAATATTAAAACTTTTATATGACTGAAAAGGTTATAGTTCGATACTTAGCTTATTTAAAAAAAATTCAGCATAAAATAAATAAAACACGAAAAAAAAAGCTTGTGTAAAATATTCATACAAAAAAGAGATGTTATATTAAGAAGCGTATTAGATATATATCCATTTATCATTTATGCGTTTCCTTTTATGAATTTAAATTTTTATGAGAAGGTCTAAATCAAAATTAGTAATCTTTCTGTTCTCAAATAAGTGTTTATTTTATGTTTTAAAAATAAATGACATTATTTTAGTAAATATTTATAGTATGATTATAAGAATAATAAATTAAGAAATAATTAATAAGAGTAATTATTGTTACGAAAAAGTAAGTATATAATTTAGTTTTTTATTAACATTTCTCCTTCTATTGCTCAATCCCTTTGATGACTCCTCAGTATTTCTCTTTATTTTTTAACTTCTATAATTTCAATATATTTCAAAACTTTTTATAATAATTTATGTACAATTTAAAAAATAAACACTTATTATTTAAAGCAGGAAGAGAAATTAAAATTGCTATATACACCACTAATACAATTAGTTTTTATCGTTAACAAAGTAATATACATTTTAAAAACAATTTTATTATTCCTGATGAACCTTTAATTTTTTACTCATAATTATTCTAATAACTTGCATTGTGAGTTTTAGTGGAATGAAATTTATGAGTGTTTGACGGCGGTGTCTCAACCTCACAGCCGCCGCAACTCCAAAAACATACATATTTTTTCATCACATATCAATTATTATTACAACCCATTATTATTTTAGTTATCTAAATATATATTTATTTATTTTAAAAAATATTTGCATATACCTTTTTGTATTTTTATTTGTCTTATATTGATTTTTTTTTATTTGAGGTTTAATAAAAGTCAATTTTTAAACTCTTTAGTTATAGAAAAATTATAAAACGAAATATATATATTAATTTTTACTATGTTATATATATTAATTTAAATTAATAAAACGAAATATATGAATAATTATATTTTAACATGTCTAACCAAGTTTTTAATTTTTATATCAAATTAAAAAAAATTATATCAAATAACATAAAAAATAATATAAATAATTTTTTATTTGATATCAAAATAATTTTTTAGTTGTAATATAAATAAATAATTTAATTAAATTTAGTTGATAAAATAAATATATGTTTAGAATTATTATTTAATGAATATATATATATATATATATATATATATATATATATATATGAATACGATTATGTGATGGTTGTAGTA
>JASCZI010091004.1:18966-37895 GCA_036250425.1 Stylosanthes scabra
GAAGAAGTAGCAGCTGTAATGGGTTGTTTGATTAATAAAGCACGTGCGTAATTGTTGGTGCGTGTTTGGTGCATGAATTGTCGTTCGCTATTATTGGCCTAAATACGTTTTTCACACTTTCACGTATACAAAGAATACAACCCTAAACAGCCGAGGCAACTTGAGTTAGTCTTTTTCTTACTTAAAAGTGTTGGAAGTTTGAATTTTATCTTGTTAATGTAATAATTAATTAGTCAGATCCTTAGATGAATTAGCTTTTCACATATTAAATTAGGAGATATTGTGAGAAACCAAGAAAAGAATATATATTTAATTTTAGGTTTTTGTTTTTCATACACACAACTTCAAAAAAAAAAAAAAACATTCAAATAGAAAAAAAAAGAGAAAAAAATGTTTAATGTATATATAGTTTAATCTGTTATTTCTGTTAGACATAAATCACTACTATTCCTAACAAAACACAAATATTAAATACCAAAGCGATAAATAGAAACACAAATCACCAATCATTTGTATATTAGATTCTCTCATGTACTAATTAATAAGTTCATTGAGTATTGTTATCTTCTTTTTATTGTTTCAATTTATGCGAAGAAAAGTTACTAGATTCGATTAAGAAAACCTAATATATGTCATAATAAATGATAAGGTAAAAGTTATTTATTCAATAAAAATAAAACACATACCCAGATGGAAACGAATCCACATAAAAAGGACAAACGTGACCATATATATATATATAATTAAGCATTATTAATTAGTACTAGTAGTTAAATAACTGGGCAACATTGTAGGGTGCAGTGACATTTGGCGAAGCATTCCAAAGAAGCATGGCAATTTGGTTATTGACCTTCTCAACTGGATGAGCAAAATCAAACCATACATATTCAGATGGGTTCTTGCATACCTCGAATTTCTTCCCATTTCCACAACCCATTCTTCTATAGGGACCATTTCCACAACATGCTACCTTCCCCTCCTTAAGTCCTTTATTTTATGGAGCAATCCAAGTAGTTAATAATAATACAGAAATAATTAGAGTTTTATAATGTTATTATCCAATGAAAAATAACACGCATTAAATAATACACTTTAAAAATATACAAATATTTCTCAAGTTTTATAATCCCATAAAAATGGAAACGGTATGATAACTTCAACGGTATAGAATCCAATCCAAAGATGACATTTTAATTTATGCTCAAATAAAACATATAAAGATATTTTGGTTTTCCACGGTATCACTCGACAGATAAAAAACTAATTCATTATAATTTGAAATTCTATTTAATTGTTTGTCGGTGATTAATAGGTTGCTGCATGCATAAGGAGAAATTCGAATCTTCGACACTTGCTTAAACAAATTAGCTAACTAAGTTGTTAACCACTAGGCGACCAACCCAAGTTTATTTACATATAAAGATAGAGTAATGCTATATGACCAGCAAAATTTTTTTTTTTTTTTTGCCCAGCAATTAACTATCAATACTCTAATGTCTTAGTTAAAAATATGAAATTTAATTGTTTGATTAAAGGAGTTGAGTTGCATGTATGTTGGCTATAATTAATTAAAGAAAAAGTATTGATAGTCAATATTAGGGAGACAATAGGAAGCCAATATTATTTTTTCTCCTTTTCTCTTTTCCTTTTTATCACCCACTATTTCCCTAATTACACTTATTAGCTCCCTATTGATCCACTAAGGTTGGTTCTGTAGCATTACTAAAAAAGAAAAAGATTAAGAACCCAATACACTAATAGAGAGCCAACACATAGTTACAGATGATAATTCATATAAATTTTGGATGATAACTTAATTTTAGATATATGAGTTACGGATGATAACTTATATAAGTTTTAGATGATAATTTAATTATTGGCTCCCTAATGACTCTCTAACGTTGGTTTCGTAGCATTATTCATAAAAAAAAATTATCCTCTAATAAACTTCGAAGAGTACCTAATTAAATAATTAAATAGTTGCATTAATAATATAATAATGATGTCTAAGATGAATAGAAGAAATAAGAGTATACTTACCATATTTGGAAGGATGGTTGATTCTGTCTAAGAGTGCATTATAATAATCAAAGAGTGCGTATCTGAATCCTGGAAGGTGGTGATGTAAGTTGTTGAGAGCTTTAGCAAAAGCTTTGTTGTGTTGTGATGCCATTTCCATTAAGATTGGATCACAATCACCACTGCTTATTACTCTGCTTATTGGTGAACAACCCAATGGTCCAACATTTTGATATCCGAATTTTCTGCCTCCTATACTATATATCTCCTGGTATTAAATTAACAACAACACAAACAACTTCAAAAAATGCCCCGAGGTTAATTACAATTACAATCACATGATCTAACTTGAGAATATCAATTATCCTCAATTAATTCTAATGTTTTTCTAACCGTAGGAATTTAATTACAAATGTTTTAAGCGTAGGGATCAATTTACAATTTCAATATATTTAACTCTAAGGAAGTGATAGGTGTATCATAGGATAACGGTGAATATTGAGGAGTATGAGTCGATGAAGGCGGTGGGTTAGGATGTAAATTTGAGAGGGGGAAGTCATATGGTTCCATCGGGTCAAATAAAGGGCTTAGAAGAGGTTCTTGGAATGATTATTGGGGTAAGAAGTAGAAACAGATACGTGGGCTTCCAGCTATATACAAGTTCCCATTCGTCGGGTCCACGACAAACCCTTGATCTTCCGGCATCTCAAGAAAGATTACTAACGTCACTTTCTGTGAAACCAATTACATAACCCAATACAAACCCTTGTTTGTATTCGGTTATTATAGGAGATTCATCAATGGTTTTGCACAGATAGCCTTATCTTTGACCAAGTTAACTAAGAAGAACACACATTTTATTTGGACACCAGATTGTGAAATGAGTTTTCAAACTCTAAAGGAGAAGCTAACCACCGCTCCAGTTTTAACCCTCCCCGACCCTCATGAATCATTTGAGGTATACTGTGATGCCTCTTTGAAAGGATTAGGATGTGTGTTGATGCAAAATCGAAAGGTAGTTGCCTATGCCTCTCGTCAGCTCAAGCTGCACGAACAAAACTACCCGACACATAATCTAGAGTTAGTCGCTGTTGTTTTTGCTCTTAAAAGTTGGAGACATCATTTGTATGGCGTACAGTTTGAGGTTTTCTCTGATCTCAAAAGCCTTTAGTATCTATTTGATCAAAAGGATTTAAACATGAGACAAAGACGCTGGATGGAGTTTTTAAAAGATTATGATTTCAAATTAAACTACCATCCAGAAAAGGCTAATGTAGTAGCAGATGCTTTAAGCCAAAAAGCTTTAAGTGTCGCTCACATGATGATTAGAGAAGATCAATTACTAAACGCTCTTGAACCTAGAATTCAAGGTAACCCCAAAAGAGACATTTTTAGGTCAAATACGGATTACGAGTGATTTCATGAGTAACAAAACAATGGCACAAAAAGAGGACCCTGAGTTTTTGGATTTTGTCAAGACCATTCAAGAGAAAAAGCTAAATGGATTTACTATTAATAAAGATGGTCTTTAGACTTTTAATAATAAAGTGTGTGTACCAAACCACCAAAATTTGAGAGAAGAAATTTTGATAGAAGCTCACAAGGGAAGCTTTGCAATACACCCTGGAATCACAAAGATGACTCATGACCTAAAAGCTATGTTTTGGTGGCCAGGGATGAAGAAAGACATAGCCAAGTTCGTGACTCAATGCCTCACATGCCAAAAAGTGAAGATAGAATATCAAAAACCCGCAGAAAGTCTGGTACTCTTAGAAATGCCTGAGTGGAAGTGGGAGAGTATATCTATAGATTTTGTGATAAGACTACCAAGAACTATAAGTGATTTTGATGCCATATGGGTAATAGTAGATAGGTTAACCAAGTCAGCTCATTTCTTACCTATTAAGGTGAACTATCTCTTAGATACGTTGGCTCAACTATAAATCTGAGAGATAGTAAGGTTGCATGGTATACCGTCTACTATAATATCCGACCGAGATCCTAGATTTACCTCTAGATTTTGGATGTCCTTACAAAAGGCTTTTGGGACAAGGTTAAAATTGAGCACTGCTTACCACCCTCAAACAAATGGACAAACAGAAAGAACAATACAAACCTTAGAGGATATATTGAGGGCATGTGTTTTGGATAACAAAGGAGATTGGGTTAAGTATCTGCCACTTATTGCTTATAATAATAGTTATATATCAAACTAGCATAGGAATGGCTCCATATGAAGCCCTATACGGGCGAAAGTGTTAGTCACCCTTATGTTGGTTTGAATCAGGAGAGGCAAGCATGATAAGACCGGATATCATTCTTGAAACAACAAAAGCAAATAAAGAAGATACAAGAACGGATCAAAACCGCACAAAGTCGACAAAAGAGTTATGCTGACACCCATAGGAAACCCTTAGAATTTCAAGAAGGAGAACATGTATTCCTTAAAGTTACCCTACTACAGGTATAGGTAGATCTATCAAAGTTAAAAAGTTAAGTCCTAGGTACATTGGTCCTTTTCAGATTTTTAAAAGAGTCGATCCAGTAGCTTATCAGATAAATCTTCCACCCTACCTGTCCAACCTTCATGATGTATTCCATGTGTCCCAAATCAGAAAATATTGTCCAAACCCAAATCATATTATCGAAATAGAACCTGTACAGTTAAAGGAAGACCTTACTCTACCATTACGTGCGATACGAATCATCGACAGGAGTACCAGAGAGTTGCGAGGAAAATCCATATCCTTGGTAAAACTTGTATGGGGAAAAAAGAAAGCTGAAGAACACACATGAGAATTAAAATCACGAATGCGATCAGAATATCCTTATCTTTTTCAAGGTACTTCGAATTTTGGGACGAAATTTCTGTTAAGGGGGATAGAATGTAACATCCCAAAATGCATATGAGCAACACATATATATAGTATAAGTACATGACAAACACCACCTCTTCCTCCACCTCTTCACCCTCCATTGACAATTAATTCCATCTCCAAATCATCATTCACCTCTTCACCAAATCATGCCACTTAAACCCTAAAGTTTTATGCAGACTATGCATCAGACACTTCAACATATACATGGGACAATCTAACCTTAAGTCATGAAGCTCCCAACCTCCAAACTCTTCTCTATATATAGACCCCAAAGTTCAACTTTCATTAACACATAAACACCACACAATACACCATTATAACCTTACTTCTCAACCTCTTACATCAAACAACCACTTAAATACCACTACTTCATCAACCCTAATCATTTTCTCACCAAAATTTTAACTAAAAGACCACTTAACCATCATATATATTCACATATATATCACCTCCTCACTTCATACAATACCCTAGACATACCTATATCTACTCTCTTAAATACTCAAGAACACCCTCCATCACTTTTAGGGCATACTTTGAGTGACAAAAACATCACCATCATCACCTTTCTCTATACTAATATCCCTTGGATCAATAGTTTGTTTTACCATCAAGCTAATCAAGGTATTTAAGAACTCATCACATATACTCTAGTACTCAAGGGTCAAGGGAAAATAGTCAAGGTAGGGAAATTTAAAAATGCTTTCTTTAAGGGGGTGATTTATGGTATATATTCATCTTTTGTGTTTAATGTTTTGGATACATGAAATAATATTAATGTTGCATTTATGATATTTTATATAATTCTTTAAAATGATATATTATACCTTAAAGAAAAATAATTATCAATTGTATTCATCCTTTATGTTTAAAGTTATGAGTGAATTACATGAATGGCATTTTAAGGCTATCTGATGTATTGAAATTTTATAAGTGATATATTGCTACTTCAAAGAACTCAAATTATAAATAATTTGGGTACTTTAAAAATGAACTATTTAATCGGTATAATGCATTGCATCATTTGCATCCCAATGAAAGATTGCGGACTTCGTTCCGAATTTTATATACAAGGCTAGGGCCGGGATCGGCTACCGGCAATGTTGGTTGATTGGCCGAGAATCGACTCGTGAGCTCATGGCCAAGCATATAGGGAGACATGTGGGTGAATCTTGCATAATGAATTGATATTATATGAATTGAGTGTTCTTAATATTGAACTTCATTATGATGATATATGATGTATTTCACTAATCCTTACTGAGAATCTTGTGGCTTGATCCTCACCCCTATATTATTTTTGTATTGTGTTATGTAATTGGTTTCACAGATGGTGACGTTAGTAATCTTCTTTGAGATGCCGAAAGATCAAGGGTTTGCCGTGGACCTGACGAATGGGAATTTGTACATAGCCGGAAGCCCACGTATCTGTTTCTACTTCTTACCCCAACAATCATTCCAAGAACCCCTTCTAAGCCCTTTATTTGACCCGATGGAACCATATGACTTCCTCCTCTCAAATTTACATCCTAACCCACCGCTTTCACCGACTCATACTCCTCAATATTCACCGTTATCCTATGATACAACTATCACTTCCTCACTTTACAACGATATGTCTTCCATCAAATATTAGGAAAAGCTAGTAATAATTATTTGCGCTACTCGATGGTGCCGAAGAAGCTTCGGAAGGGTCTTCCTCGAAATTAGTCGGAGAAGTTCCTTGAACGAAAGAAGCAAGAACTTCTCCAAGCGGTCCCGGGTATGGGTTGGAGTTGATAGAAGACATATCGTTGTAAAGTGAGGAAGTGATAGGTGTATCATAGGATAACGGTGAATATTGAGGAGTATGAGTCGGTGAAGGCGGTGGGTTAGGATGTAAATTTGATAGGGGAAAGTCATATGATTCCATCGGGTTAAATAAAGGGCTTAGAAGGGGTTCTTGGAATGATTGTTGGGGTAAGAAGTAGAAACGGATACGTGCGCTTTCGGCTATGTACAAGTTCCCATTCGTCGGGTCCACGGCAAATCCTTGATCTTCCGGCATCTCAAGAAAGATTACTAACGTCACCATGTGTAAAACAAATTACATAACCCAATATAAAAACAATATAGGGGTAAGAATCAAGCCACAAGATTCTCAGTAAGGATTAGTGAAATACATCATATATCATCATAATGAAGTTTAATATTAAGAACACTCAATTCATACATTATAAATCTATTATGCAAGATTCACCCACATGTCTCCCTATATGCTTGGCCATGAGGTCACGAGTCGATTCTCAGCCAATCAATCGACATTGCTGGTAGCCGATCCTGGCCCTAGCCTTGTATATAACATTCGGAACGAAGTCCGCAATCTTTCATTGGGATGCAAATGATGCAATGCTTTATATCGATTAAATAGTTCATTTTAAAGTACCCAAATTATTTATAATTTGAGCTCTTTGAAGTAGCAATATATCACTTATAAAATTTCAATACATCACATAGTAATAAAATACCATTCATGTAATTCACTCATAACTTTAAACATAAAGGATGAATACAATTGATAATTATTTTTCTTTAAGGTATAATATATCATTTTAAAGAATTATATAAAATATCATAAATGCAACATTTAACATTATTTTATGTATCCAAAATATTAAACACAAAAGATGAATATATACCATAAATCACCCCCTTAAAAAAAGCATTTTTAAATTTCCTTCTCTTGACTATTGTCCCTTGACCCTTGAGTACTAGAATGTATGTGATGAGTTCTTGAATACCTTGATTAGGTTGATGGTAAAACAAACTATTGATTCAAGGGATATTAGTATAAAGGAAGGTGATGATGGTGATGTTTTTGACACTCAAAGTGTGCCCTAAAAGTGATGGAGGGTGTTCTTGAGTATTTAAGAGAATAGATATAGGTATGTCTAGGGTGTCGTATAAAGTGAGAAGGTGATATATATGTGAATATATATGATGGTTAAGTGGTCTTTCAGTTAAGGTTTTGGTGACAAAATGATTAGGGTTGATAAAGTAGTGGTATTGTAGTGGTATTTAAGTGGTTGTTTGATGTAAGAGGTTAAGAAGTATGGTTATAATGGTGTATTGTGTGGTGTTTATGTGTCAATGAAAGTTGAAGTTTGGGGTCTATATATAGAGAAGAGTTTGGAGGTTGAGAGCTTCATGACTTAAGGTTAGATTGTGCCATGTATATGTTGAAGTGTCTCATGCATAGTTTGCATGAAGCTTTAGGGTTTAAGTGGCATGATTTGGTGAAGAGGTGAATGATGATTTGGAGATGGAATTGATGTGTCAATGGAGGGTGAAGAGGTGTAGGAAGAGGTGGTGTTTGTCATGTACTTATACTATATATATGTGTTGCTCATATGCATTTTGGGATGTTACATTCTACCCCCTTAACAAAAATTTCGTCCCAAAATTCGATGTACCTTGAAAAAGATAATGATATTCTGATCGCATTCGTGATTCTAATTCCCATGTGTGTTCTTCATCTTTCCCTTCTCTCCATACAACTTTTACCAAGGATATGGATTTTTCTCGCAACACTCTGGTACTCCTGTCGATGATTCGTATCGGACGTAATGGTAGAGTAAGGTCTTTTTTAACTGTATGGGTTCTATTTCGATAATATGATTTGGGTTTGGACAATATTTTTTGAGTTGGGACACATGGAATACATCATGAAGGTTGGACATGAGGGGTGAAAGATTTATCTGATAAGCTACTGGACCAACTCTTTTAAAAATCTGAAAAGGACCAATGTACCTAGGACTTAACTTTTTAACTTTGATAGATCTACCTATACCTATAGTAGGGGTAACCTTAAGGAATACATGTTCTCCTTCTTGAAATTCTAAGGGTTTCCTATGGGTGTCAGGATAACTCTTTTGTCAGCTTTGCACGGTTTTGATCTGTTCTTGAATCTTCTTTATTTGCTTTGTTGTTTGAAGAATGATATCCAGTCCTATCAAGCTTGCCTCTCCTGATTCAAACCAACATAAGGGTGACTGACACTTTCGCCCGTATAGGGCTTCATATGGAGCCATTCCTATGCTAGCTTGATAACTATTATTATAAGCAAACTCAATAAGTGACAGATACTTAACCCAATCTCCTTTGTTATTCAAAACACATGCCCTCAATATATCCTCTAAGGTTTGTATTTTTCATTCTGTTTGTCCATCTGTTTGAGGGTGGCAAGCAGTGCTCAATTTTAACCTTTTTCCAAAAGCCTTTTGTAAGGACATCCAAAATCTAGAGGTAAATCTAGGATCTCGGTCGGATATTATAGTAGATGGTATACCATGCAACCTTACTATCTCTCGGATATATTTTTGAGCCAACGTATCTAAGGGATAGTTCACCTTAATACGTAAGAAATGAGCTGACTTGGTTAACCTATCTACTATTACCCATATAGCATCAAAACCACCTATAGTTCTTGGTAGTCTTACCACAAAATCTATAGATATACTCTCCTACTTCCTCTCAGGCATTTCTAAGGGTACCAGACTTCCTGCGGGTTTTTGATGTTCTATCTTCACTTTTTGGCATGTGAGGCATTGAGTCACGAACTTGGCTATGTCTTTCTTCATCCCTGGCCACCAAAACATAGCTTTTAGGTCATGAGTCATCTTTGTGATTCCAGGGTGTATTGCAAAGCTTCTCTTGTGAGCTTCTATCAAAATTTCTTCTCTCAAATTTTGGTGGTTTGGTACACACACTCTATTATTAAAAGTCCAAAGACCATTTTTATTAATAGTAAATCCATTTAGATTTTTCTCTTGAATAGTCTTGACCAAATCCAAAAACTCAGGATCCTCTTTTTGTGCCATTGTTTTGTTACTCATGAAATCACTCGTAATCCGTATTTGACCTAAAAGTGTCTCTTTTGGGGTTACCTTGAATTCTAGGTTCAAGTTACGAAATGCATTTAGTAATTGATCTTCTCTAATCATCATGTGAGCGACATTTAAAGCTTTTCGGCTTAAAGCATCTGCTACTACATTAGCCTTTCCTGGATGGTAATTTAATTTGAAATCATAATCTTTTAAAAACTCCATCCAGCGTCTTTGTCTCATGTTTAAATCCTTTTGATCAAAATGATACTTAAGGCTTTTGTGATCAGAGAAAACCTCAAACTATACGCCATACAAGTGATGTCTCCAACTTTTAAGAGCAAAAACAATAGCGGCTAACTCTAGATCATGTGTCGGGTAGTTTTGTTCGTGTAGCTTGAGCTGACGAGAGACATAGTCAACTACCTTTCGATTTTGCATCAACATACATCCTAATCCTTTCAAAGAGGCATCATAGTATACCTCAAAGGATTCATGAGGGTCGGGGAGGATTAAAACTGGAGCGGTGGTTAGCTTCTCCTTTAGAGTTTGAAAACTCATTTCATAATTTGGTGTCCAAACAAAATGTGTGTTCTTGTTAGTTAACTTGGTCAAAGATAAGGCTATCTTTGCAAAACCATTGATGAATCTCCTATAATAACCCAATACAAACAAGGGTTTGTATTGGGTTATGTAATTGGTTTCACAGATGGTGACGTTAGTAATCTTTCTTGAGATGCGAAAGATCAAGGGTTTACCGTGGACCCGACGAATGGGAACTTGTGCATAGGTGCAACCTTATTTGATTTGTCTAGCACAATAAAAGAGGCAATTCACCCGAATAAATTAATTAGAAGAAAAAATTATCATATTGTCCTAAAAGAAATTTCATGATCAATTTGTGCTAAAACGTGAGTTGCCTTCCACAAATTATATAGATACATTTTAGGACAAATTAATTATAAAATCTTTTTTAGAATAATATGATCATTTTTTTTCATCCATTCCATTTAATTGGGTGAATTGCCCCAATAAAAAAGGTGTGGTAAATTATTTGATAATTAAAATTTATTAAGAATTAAATTATCTTGCTAAAATTTGTTGAAAAATTAATTTAAGGTATTACTCAAAAAAAAAAAAAAAAAATATTCCCCTAGTATTTGTAAGTTATACCTTGAAGACAGTGGTGAGGTTCCTAACGACTTTGTTAATGAATGCCATTCTGTATGATTTGGTAGCGTTGGGATTTAGCATGTGAAGTACATTGTAGTCGTTACCTCCAATACTGAACAAGTACACAGCATCTTTCAAAACTCTCTCTGCTCTTATATATCCAACTTCTTGTCTCAAGGATTTCACTACCTCCTTGAAATACCTCATTTGCCTTGGAAGCCAAATCTGAACCAACATCATATAATATATATCTCATGATCTTAAAAATATACCGTTAAAAATGATCTTAAAAATTGGAGAAGGTGAATAAGTAAGATACATACATTAGAATTTGAAGCAATGGTGACAGCCGCGCCAGCAGAAGCGAAGTTTGCACCATAAGTAAAAGGTGTATGCTGTGCCTTCAGATATGCCGACAGAATTGGTAACCCTGCAAATTTTGCTGCACTCCCCTCCCAATAAAACACCATTATTATTATTATTATTATTATTATTATTAGAATTAATTTACATATACCATTGTATATTATGTATATTTCCATACACATCATTTTCATGTGTAGCTGATTTTCGTTTAACCCAGTGGAGCTAGACAGATGTTTACAATACATAATTAATATAAATAAAATCATATTATATTTATCAATTAACATCGATCATTCACAATTATGCGTAGGATACTAGTTGTAAGGAAGTAATAAAGAACTTTAAATAATTAATAAAGTAATAATTTTACCTATGAAATCAGGAACTATACGGCCATCTGAGAATCTTCCAGTGGGGTGGTTGAAGAATGTTTTGCCATATGGATAGTGATCTGAAGGTAATAATGATCGGTTTTTTTGTTGGAGATATAAGTTGTTACCAGGGTCATAAAGTGAATCTCCAAACACAAACAAAGCCTTGTGTTTCATATAACTCCCATTGCACTCTTCTAAACTCATCATCATGTTTAACAACACCACCACCACCACCAAACAACATGACACATCAATAATCTTCTTTTCCCTTCCCATCTGTAATAATATAATTAATAATTAGTAAAATGCCTTTACAAATACAAATTTGCCATCTCCTAAAATTTTTTTTCCCTACGATGAGATATTTAGCAAGCCAAAGACTAACCTATCATGGAACAAATTTTTATTTAAGGATTTGTCGCTGGCCTTTTGGTTATTGTATGCACAAATCGAAATTCGAATCCCGAGCACTTACTTAAACAAATTAGTGAGAAAATTACCGAATCAATCTAACGTGGTTAATTTTGTTATAATACTTTTTTTTGTCCGGGTAAGGGCCAGACAAACCTGGCCCAAACCAAAGGAAGGTACACAATAACTTCTGTAAACAAAATTTCAAGTCACCAAAAAAACATTGAACACAGAAAACAAAAAATGTGGCCCAACAATGATGTTCGGCCTGAATGATATCCGGCACTGTTTCGTTGCTGGGGGTTGCCCTGGTCCAGCCCAAACCATAACCCCAAGAATTCTTTTTTTAAAAAAAGTTCAAACCATTTCTTTAAAAAACACTAATTAATTATTAATTATTCAAGAAAAAAATTATTATTACTCTCTTGCTGATTTAAAAGTAATTATGAGAGATAAACCGTGATAAAGTTATACTTAAATATTTCTAAATTAGAATAATGCGACCCAAATAATAAAAGTTATAAATAAAAATTAGAATTCTACCTTTTTTTTAAGCATTATTTTCCAATTATTAGAGCTCACAACAGGGAATTACGTTGGACTCATAACATGTGGAAGAAAAAACTGAACCCAACAGAACATTATTTGTCCAAAAAATAGAAACAGAAAATATCACAAAAAATATATATAACAAACAAATCTGAGAGAGAGAGAGATATATCATAATTTTGTATTCTTTTTTTTTTAAAAAAAATGACATCATTTTCTCTGTATACCTTTTTTTTTAATAGTATAAAAGATAAAAAAAACCACTTTCTTTTTTTGTTCACTTTATATATTCTTCTTATAAATTTAGATATATTTTTATTTAAGCACATGCAAGATATATATAAAAAAAGATAAGAGTATAGAAGAAGAGTACCTGTGTGTGGATGTAGCTAAAGTGAAGCTGCTCTAGACTCTAGTTTGTAGGTTTTTTTTTTTGGTCAAAACTCTAGTTTGTAGTTTGGTGGGAGGGCGTTCACCACTTCAATTCGTAGATCAGAGGAAACTGAAACTAAAAGCTTTTGGGAATTGAATTTGTATTAGTAGAGTTAAAGAGTAAAGAGCAACCTTACTTGAGTGGTGAGGGTACTTGCATTTGCATTGCATGTCCTACACCACGTGGCAATCGTGTGGCACTGTGGCTGGTTGGTGATCACCTTATGGATCAGATTCCTTACATCTTTAATTGAATTGAAGGACATTTCTTAATTCACAAACCTTGAATTGAATTAGGTGGGCCTTTCAATTTAATACCATCTTGCAATTCAAATTAAATGGGTTAATTTAGGTTTCATTTGGTTGATTTATGCTATTAGACTACACAGATACATAGACATAAATTATTAGTGTGCATATATTGTGTTTGATAAAATTATAAACAACTTATAACAAATTTGCAAAAAGTATCTATTATCCTTTACAATGAACAACTTTTTTAAATAAAGAGCGTGCCAATTTTGGGATTTTGGAATAATAGTAAAGATAAAGTTGGTCTAATAATGCATGCTACTTTGTGTTTAACTGTGTCTCAGCATTTTGAAAAAACACAAAATATATGTTCTTTCTGTCTAAGTGTGGATGATTGTATCTCTCTTTCATTTGTGTTTTATGAAACAAACAACCTACATGTGTCTTTGTATGTGAAGTTGAAAGACACGAACATGAACCAAACTTAATCTTATAGAGTTCACACTTATAAATTCTTAAGAAGTTAAATACTTGATAAAAAAAAATGCAAAAACTAAAATGATGCATTCTTTGAGTTGTTGTTAGATGTTTTGATAATAAATAAAAAAAAATAATTTACTCACGAAATATCAAATAATTCTTTTTAATTTTGTAAATGTTAAAATTTCATAAACTATTTTATTGCAAATAATTAATCTCATCCAGGATCAATTTGAGTTAACTCATTATTTACTCTTTAATCTGGGTAGAGCTAACATAAGCAAAGGGGCAGTGACCCCCTCAAAATTTCAATTTTTCTCTAATAACTTGATTATTATTATATTTTGGTCCCTCTCTCCTCAAGTTTTCATTTTCTTTAGCTCCAATTACATATAAGAGGCTTTTAATAATAAGTTTTTAATATATTTTAAATAATTTAATTCTTCAAACTTACTTTAATTTTAAGCGATAAATAATGATAGAATAAAAGTTATTATTTTTTTTTTAACATCTAACTAACAAAGATACTTTTACTAAATTTTAAATTTTGATATTATAAAAAAAAGTGTCATTTCATATGAAATTTGACCCTCTTAAATATGGCCTAACTCCGCTCCGATTTTTAATTATTAATATATGCCAACAACTCTTAGCATAAGATCGCCCTAGGTAAAAGTCCCTTTTCTTCCAATCGTTTTAAACAACTCAATCACAAAAAAGGGAAGTTATTAACATAATTAATGCCCAACTCTACCGTCCCCTTAGACATTTCCAGAATAGAACTGGAACACAGGCCAATGCTATTACAACAGTCTCAAGCACAAATATAAGAACAAACAATAATAAGCCTAACAGAATAAAGTGAATGAAATGCATTGATCTATTGTAATGAATGAAGATACACAAAGCTTATTTATACAAGATATAAATATAAGCCTAACAGAATCAGTTACTTGTCAACTAAGCAACCTATGCACATTGTCATTAACTACTTTGACTGTCATTTGACTAATTCTCCAAAAAATTGCTAAATGAACATCACTTTTAGTAGGGCTGGATTCAAAAAAAAAGTTAATTATATGGGGACGAAAATAGAGTTAGAATTAACCAAAGTGAATTAAGCCATTGAGTTAGGTCTATCTAACCCAGCTCACAAAAATTGAATTCGATTTATGGTTTAATTTATTCATAATTAGTAATTTTATATAAAATTATTCATTATTCATTAAACTTTAAATAAAATAAAAAAATTACTATTCGAATCTGACATAAAAACATAACGCGTTATCATATATTTATAAACATATATTTTTATAAAATTGTGTGTATAAAGTAATAATATTTATTATAAATTATAAATACAAATAAATAACAAATGTATTGATATAAATAATTATAATATAAAATATATTACAAAGATATACCGATAATATATCATAAAATTAGTTGATAATAGAATCTATATTAATTTTTTTAGAATTTTAAAATTTTGAGAATAATTTCACCTTAAATTCTATTTAAAAATGATTCATATAATTATTAAAAATAGATAATATTTAAGCTAGAATTTTAATTATATTATGCTAGAAATTAAATATATTTAAAAATTTAATTATTAATATAATGTTATCTCATATACAAATAAAATTATATATATACTTATTTAAAAAGTTTTCAAAACCTTGAGGATCAAGGCCCATGCTGCCTCCCTTTGTATCCATTCTTGCTTTTAGCAATCAAATTCAATTAATTTAGTTTCAAGCTAACAAAAATACTACATATAATTAAAATACTATATATAAAATAACTTATTTATATGCTATTTTTAATATAAGACCTGAATGTTGATGATTTAGTAAAATAATAATAATAATAATAATAATAATAATAATAATAATAATAATAATAATAATGCATTATTCCATTTTATTTCATTCAGTGTATAGAATTACAGGCAGCGCAAAAGGGCTAAAGCACCAATCTACCACCGATTATTTATATAACGAAAAATACAAAACATATGTGTATGTATATAGTCAATGAAATTCGGATGAATGATTCCGAATTACATTGCACATATATACATTTATTTTATTCAATTAACCAAAAGACAATAAGCAAGAATGACAAAATAAGTTGGTTGTTGAAGATTATAATTATTCAGAGCTGAAAGATTTGTTTGAGATTGTAAGGCTTATTGATGGTGTAGTTGCGATCCCAAATGAGTTGACCGAAATGCTGACTAGCTTTATCTGTTGGATGACGAGCATCAAAGAAGATATAATCATTTGGATTGTCACATAATTCATATTCTTTGATTCCTTTGTTCCCACCACATGAATCTAGTCCTCTGAATGGTCCACTTCCACACCATCCCCCACTTCCTCCTTTGAAAACTTTTTTTTTTTTTTTTTTTACTGGAAAAGTAGTGTATGATTCATTTGAAGATAGAATGTCTACCAAAGCTAGGTTCCAAACATGATTAGGAGCGTCTTCCATCCACATTAAATTTGGATTAGTAAGGGTTAATTGTGTTAGTTCATGAGCTACTTTATTCCTTTTCCTTTTAACATAACTAAATTCTACTCATGTGAAAAATTAATTGTAGATAAAATATCGGTGATGAATGCTCCAAAACAAATATCATGACAATTTCTTTATTTGAGGGCTTTCACAACCTCTGAATTATCACTTTTTAAAATGATCTTTGTAAAACAACATTCTTTTGCAAATTGCATTCCCACATACATTGCATAAGCCTCTGCTTTCCGGGCTTCTAGTTGAAAGGGGATGGCCCATGTACTTGAAGCAAGAGCTTGGCCCAACTCATTCTTACAATAATACAAATCCCATCGTTCTTATTTTTTTGGAAAGGCAACATCCACATTTACTTTCGCATGTGTGGTTGGTGGAGCTTTCCACCTTTCTCTTAATTGACCTCAGCGGGACTTATCAATTCTTCGATCTTCTTTCTTTCCTTGAGCATTTTAAAATTCATTACTAAGTCAGACAACTTGTTCAATCTCCAATTCGATTGAATTGTTCACTCCTTCAAAAATCAGCATGTTGTGGGACTTCCATAATTTGCTAAGCAAGAAGTATAATCTTGTTCTTCCTTGGTCATCCAGGTTGTGAAGCATAGCAGTAATCCACTCCATTAATCCTAAGTTGCATCATTTCGTTATCAGGGAGAAAGTTGATGCAAACCAAAATCTATGAGCAAAATCACAGTCTCTAAAAATATGGGTCTCTGTCTCTTCCTTCTCCCAGCAGCACAAACAGATCGGTGAGGTGTTAATTCCCCGGCGGCAGAGGTTTTTTCAGTTCCAAAATCTTTCTCCAGGTATCATCCATTTCTTCTCCATCAATTCTACTCCCTGATTGGTGCGGATTTTGTGATTTCAATTTATGATATGCCTTCTTTACACTATAATTTCCATCTCTTGTCCTTTTCCATATGGATGTCGCATTGTTCCGTACTGGGGATAGGAAGGTTTAGAATCTGTTGGGCTTCGAAGGGTAGGAATATTTGGAAAATAATGACCTCCCCTGCTCATCCACCAATTCTGAAACTGCTGAGTTTGCATAGAAAATTGCAGGGGTGCTCCATCGTAGAGATCTGTTCTGTTTTGGTAACCACGGATCAGTCCAGATTCTAACCTCTCTCCCATTTCCAATTCTCCAGTACCCTCCTCTCCTTAGCACCTCTCTTGTCTGCCAAATACTTCTTCAGGTGAAATAAAGAGTCAAAACTACTTCCATGATCTTTCACTAACCTAACCATTTGTGAATTGTCAAGATTAAAGTTTAATTGAATAAGTGACATAAAATTTGGTTTTGCATTGATCTTGATGTCATAAACTAGTTCAAGAATGATCTTTCACATTTGTTCTTTGCATTAGAGATAATCTTTGAATGTATGTGCCATATATGAATTTGTATTCCCATCACATAAATGATTGGTTTGCTTCTTGTTTGATTCTTTGTCATGATCTTTAAACATTTGATTTACTGACGAGTAATTGGATCTTTCTTGTTTTGAATTGTTGAGTTTGAGAAAATAGGCATTCAAACATAACCAAGAATCATTCCCATATTTCTTTACCTGACTTAGAGATAAGCATGTGATGTTATATGTATTAGGATCTTTAATGATTTAATAGGATTTCTTGAGATTGAATATGTGACATATAATTCTTTTCAAGAATCTTGTTGATTGTTAGAGGTTAGAATCATGATATGTGCATTATCTTTTTGCTTGTTTGATTAGTCAAGAGATTGATGATTAAGTAGGTTAAAAACAAATTAGATTACTAAGAGATTATGATTTAGTCATACTAGGATTCATGGTGAATTAGTAATGACTTGTAGAAAAAGAATAATAAAATTGTGTTAGGAAGTTAGTTTGTGAACATCTCCAATTTCTTGATCTTGTTTCCTTCTATTGAATCTTTCATTAATTCTTGATTTCATTTTGTATGATTAGCATTAGTTGGTTGATTAAAGATTACTTTTCTTTGATGAATTCTTGTTGCATTGTTGTTCTTGGTTGTTTTCTTGTTTAATTTAGAATTAATTCTTGATTAATTCCATAGATCTAATTAAAGAATCACATTAAGAATATTGGTTAAATCCCTTTTCCTCGTGGGAACAATACCCACTCTTTAGTGGTACTACTTGATCCGATGCACTTGTCGGAGTGCTACGAATCGTAAGATTTGTTGCATCAAGTTTTTGGCGCCGTTGTCGGAGAAAAGGTTTAGTTTAACAATATTTTGTTAATTGGTTCTTTGAGATAGAGAATTATCTTTTATTTTTCCGGATTAACGAGGAATTCCTTCATTGTGACGTTGCAATTCCCTCTTTTTGTTTGTGTTGTATGTTTCGGTTACTTGTATGCAGGGAAACAGGGACAAACAACCAATTCAATTTGATCCAGAAATAGAAAGAACGCTTAGAAAATTAAAAAAGAAAACAAAACAGCAACAACATATTAGAGAAGAGGAACAAGTGATATTTGAAGAAATAGAACAAGACAACATGGCTGCGGTAGATGGAAATGAGCAAAGGAGGACTCTTGGGGACTACACTATACCGAGTACTGCAAGTTGTGGAAGCAGTATTGTTAGGCC
>JASCZI010091004.1:37905-47963 GCA_036250425.1 Stylosanthes scabra
GTCTCTAATTCAGCTCGTTCAACAAGAGCAGTTCTTTGGAAATTCTCAAGAGGATCCTAATTTGCATATTGCTAGTTTTCTGCATATTTGTGACACTTTGAAATGAAATGGGGTTACATCAGATGCAATCAAGCTTAGACTTTTCCATTCTCTCTTAGGGACAAGGCTAAGCAATGGTTGAATTCTCAACCTCAAGGAAGCATAACAACATGGGATGATTTGGTCAGCAAGTTCTTGTCAAAATTCTTTCCACCACAAAAATTAGCAAAGTTGCGACATGACATCCAATCCTTCTCTCAAAAGGATAATGAGTCTCTATATGAAGCATGGAAAAGGTATAAAGACATGATTAGACGTTGCCCAATTGACATTTATCCGGAATTGTTACAACTTCAAACCTTCTATGATGGTCTCTCTAACACTTCAAAGATTTTATTGGATTCTTCGACTGGTGGTTCATTGCAATTAAAGACACCTGAAGAAGCTATGGAATTGATTGAACTAGTGGCTAATAATCAATAGATGTTCACCTCAGATAGATCAACAAAGAGGGAAGTCATGGAAGTTGATACTATGGACGCATTACTAGCTCAAAACAAAGCTATTTCTCAACAACTCACTGCCTTGAACAAGAAAGTGGAGAAGCTAAAGGTAGCATCCTTGGGAACTCAAGGGGAGATACAAGCTCCATGTGGTCTTTGTGGGGGTCCTCATGAAAATCACAATTGCAGCCTCATTAGGAAGATCAACCATTGGAGCAAGCTAACTACATGGGAAATCAGCAAATGCAACCTTATCATCATCCTAATGCCAACACCTACAATCCCGGATGGAGGAACCACCCTAACCTTGGTTGGGGAGGAAATCAGAATCAAAGAAGCAACAATTTCCAAAATCGTCCATGTTATCCTCCTTTCCAAAGACCATCATTTCCACAACCAGCAAATCTACCACCTCCACCTCAACCGAAACCACCTCAACCAAATTCCTTTGAAGCAGCCTTGGAAAAGCTCACTTTAGCTACTGCGGGTTTTGTTCAAACAACCAATAACTTCATTGAAGAAGCAAGAGCCAACTTTCGGAATCAAGAGTCCGCCATAAGGAATCTAGAAACTCAAGTGGATCAAATAGCTAAGCAACCCTCTACAACATTGCCCAATGCTTTATAAGTTTACAAGCTTCATAGGAGATGTAGAATAATTTACTGGATTATTCCATTAATTTGACATAGAACAGAGCTCCTCCTCCTTAATCTTCAAAGTGTTTAGCCACTCATGATTATGAATGACTCAAAGAATGGTATGAAGATGGATCTTGAATGCATGAACATTCAAAGATTCTTGAAAGAAAGATAGAGAAAGAGAGAGAAAAATATGATTCTGAAAAAAAAGAAATTCTTTATTGATGTAAAAAAAAAATTACTAAAGTTAGGAGAAAAATGATTCCAATGAAAAACTTGATGAATTGATTAATGGATGAATGATTACAAGATATGATGATTGAAATCCTAAAATTTCTTCTATTTATAAGTTTACAACACATAGATGAATTACAAATTAATCCTAAATGAAACTCAATGGGATTTGGACCAAGCCAGCACTAGGAAGTCATGCCTAGGCGTTACCTAGGCGTTTGTGTGGACGCCTAGGCGTGGCTGCACCATGCTGCCTTTTCCTTGGTTGCTGCTCAGCCACGCCTAGACTTTGTGCTGGACGCCTAGGCGTGGGTGCTTGATGCTGCACTATGACTCTGGTGTGGCTTGGTCACGCCTAGGCTAGGCGTTTGCTGAAGATTATGCTTGCTTCCTTGGACATTGCTCAGCCACGCCTATACTTCTTCAGCCACGCCTATACTTTGATGCTTGTGGTTGCAAGGTTCTTTGTTGCTGCTAGGTCACGCCTAGGCGTTTGTGAATGGTGTTGGTGGTTAAGGTTGGAGGTTGCTTGGCCACGCCTGGGCGTGGGGTGTCACGCCTAGGCATAAGTGACTCTGCATGCTTCTCTGTTTTGCAAATCTCCTCTGTTTTCTTGCTTCTCAAGCTTCCTTTTTCACTTTTCTTACAAATCATCAAAAAAATAATCAAAGTATCTAATTGATTGAAAATTTGACATGTTACAATGAATATTGAACTAATTATATAATAAATTATGTATGAATTAGTAAGAAAAGCTCTTAATGATGCTCATGCATCAGTTTTTTCTTGTTTTAACCTCAGATATCGCAACATGCAACTTTCTACTTATAATCTTGGTCGGTTCTACATTCACTAACTTATACATTATTTCGTATACACTCATTACCGTCTATCCTTACTTACCTGCTAGTTACTTCATTAACATCTAGGTCATCATCTCTATTATTTTAATGATCAACCAAGTAACACAAACACAAGCAATACACACAATTCTCATTACAAGGCAAGTAATGATTAACATCTACATCTACCAATCAATTCACACTAACCAATGTCAAACAAATACATATGATGCGTGCATGTCCCTATGGCTAAATGAGCTCATTTGGCATAAAAAATGCATATTATTATTATTGGAAGAACGTGAAATTGGAAACTCTGATAATTGCAATATTCCACAACAAACACCAAAACACCCTCTATAAGCTTCACCAAATTCACTAGGATGACCAATCACAGAAGCAACTTGTTCATCAGTTTTGTAAGGGTTGTACACAAGGATCTTCCTTCCACTTATGAAGTATAACACCCCATCATGTGCAACACATGATGATGTAAGAGAAAACCCACAAGAAAACTCTTTGGGACAAAACAGAACATGTTCATTCCATTTCCCTATCTCAGAAGAAAAAACCTCAACATTGAATGTGGTTTTTGTGTTGGGAAAAGCAGGAATGTTCACAACCCTGAAGAGGCGTTTCGTGGTAACAATAAACACTTTTTCTTCTTCGATATGATCATAAGGATCGCATACGAATCCCACAAGAACTCCATTGGGATCACAGTTGCTTGGAGCACAAGGTAACTCTAACAACTCTTTTGTTAGAGGATTGCAGACATAGTATATGCATTTTTGATTTAGTCTTGGGTTTCCACATAAGAGAAAGCCATTACAGCAACCGAAAACATACTTCAATATGGATCTTAGTTGAACCTCGTTGGTGGGGTTGAATTTTGGTCCTAGAAAATTCAAAGATATATTCTTTTCAAAAGACCCAAATTGTAAAGAGGGTACCTTTGATGCTATCACAAGTGCATTGTATGGTTTTAGAATGTAGCTATGTTGATCTGTTATTATATCTTCTTCTTCTTCTGCTTCACATTGCAAATTTTGGAGATGTTTATTATGTTGGTGAGTGAGATATATAAGATGGAAGTTAATATCAGAAATTAGTGAATACCAATGCTTTGAGACACTCTTGCACATGAAGAGAGATTTGCAAGAAAGCCTACAAAATATTTCTATGAGTGAATCATTTAAAAGATTGTTCATGGTGGTGGCAGACATGGGTAATTAACTAACATTCAAGGAAGAAATTAGAGGGGTTCTAAGGAATGCAATGTCAACTATGTTGATTCTGATTTAGACTTGATATTGTAGAAGTTGCAATTATTGACCACTAGTCAAACTTATTTTTGGATGCTAAATTGTAAATAATATTATTTTTGAAGGTAGGTAGGTGCAAATAATGGTTTGAATCAAGCATATTTAATTTTATTTTGACTACTCAATCCTAATATATTACCAGATACACGAACCTGATTCTAAATTAATAAAAAGTAAATTGGGTTAATTTTGTTCAATTCAATGTATCATTAATTAAGTACATACTTTTGTAAATTTATACAACAAATTAATAAGATATTATCTCTAAATATTAAATTTATTAAATATTATGCAACACTCATACTAAGATAAATTATTTTAAGAGAAAGTCTTGGAAGTCAATACATTTGATAATTTTGGATGATAACGTTTTTTATTTTGGATGATAAATTTTTTAATTTTGGAAGATAACTTAATTATTGGCTCTTTAAGGGCTTCCTAGTGTTGGTTCCGTAGCATTGTTGGGAAAATATAGGTAACCAATAATTTTCCAACCAACAAATCAGCCAACAAAAAACAGAACATCGATAACCACTATTAATAGAACGTCCACAATGAAAATCATAGAACATCCAAAACCTAAAGTAACTATCAACCAACTTTAAAAACAAAACATCCGAAACCTAAAGAAATAGAACATATAAATCAAGTTGTTGGTTAATGTTGGCTGAATTTTTATTGGTTATCTAGCATTACTCTTATTTTAAATAGAAAACAACACCACATAATATATAAAACAACAATGCTATCTAATTAATAAAAATTCAACCAACATCAGCTGACAACTTAATTTGAATGTTCTATTTTTTAGGTGTCGAATGTTCTATTTCTAAAAAATACAAAGTTGACTTATTGTTGGTTGTTTTAGGTTTCGGATGTTTTATAACTTATATTGTAAATTTTCTATAAACAATATTTATGAATGTTCTATTTTTTATTAGTTAATTTATTAGTTAAAAAAATATTAATTACCTATATTTTTTCTGTGTAAAATATAACATTTTTAAAAATTTATCAGTAAAATACATATTTTAATTATAAAATATTACTTTCATTCTAGTCGAATATTTTAAAGGCATGAATAGAATCGGATAAAAATGACAAATTAGCTAAAACCAGCAAAATATATTTCGGGTCTAAACTAAATTTCAAGGTGGTGCGAGTTTTAAATATCTCTGATCAAAATGTCTTAAATAATTTTGACATATTACGTATTATATTGTTCTTATTTCTTATAAAAAAAAAATATAATGTAATAAGATCAATTAAAAGTCACATGACGTTAAAATTGTTATCATAAAAACAACATGATTAAAAAAATAAGCTGTATCAATATCCTTTACAAAGTATTTGTCCCACCTTTGATTAAATATAATGTGTTTTTTCTTTGTAATTCTTTTGTTTTAACAATTATTATTTTTTTTTAATTTGAATTGTTCACGCTCTCAACTAAAAATAGAAATTAAAGTACATTAAGAGTATATAAAAAATACACAAGTAAATATTATTTGTAAAATATTTATACGAGTCACTAATTACAAATTATTTAGTATATATAATTTTCAATAGTAGTTCTAAATAACATTTCTAAAACATTAAAGTTGCAAATACAACTTTTAGTATGGTCTTTCATCTGTATAAGTTTTTGCATAGGTAATTAAAAGATAATAGGCTTTAAAAAAAAATAAATGAATAAGACTAGACACAAAAAATTTTAAAATAGGTAAAAGTATAAAAGTACAACTTGAATGGTTTGAATAGATGTAGAATAATTTAATTCAAAAATTTTGATATTTATAATTATATATTTTATGGTGGCATAATCATGCATGTGTTAATATACCTGAGAGATTTACAAAACTTAAGAATCAAAGAGGGTTAGGGATCGGTAATATAATATTGAATAGTTTCGTTTTATTGTTCAAATGGTAATAGAGATTCGATTTAAAATAGAATTTGAACCAATAATTCTAGAGAATGAATCCAAAACCAAATTTTGGCACCGCATGAATTACATAAGAAAGATGAGAGAGGATTCATTCTGTGTAATTCAAATCAAGAGTTACTGCCTGCCTAGCCAAATCATGACTTACCAAATTTTGGCATGAATTATGGGTGTGTGGGAGAAAGTTGAGGAACTTATTTAATTTTCCCATATTTTCAGAGTAGCAGTTAATATATATAATGTTCAATTGACAAAATTTATTTGAATTTGGTTAGTTGATAAAATTTATTTGGGTTTAGTTGGTGCGTACCTATATCTATCTAAGAGATAAACATAGACATAAACATAAGGATACATATTTATCTTTTTGTTAGTGATACATAGACATATCTCATAGTTTTGACATATCTTTTTGGTATCAATTAATTTAAGTATAATCATTATCTTTCACTAACCGGATCATATGCTTAATCTCTGTATCTTCCAATTATCCCATGTACTTGAAGCAATAGTTTGGCCCAACTTATTCCTTACAATAATACAAATCTCATCGTTCTTATTTTTTGGAAAGGCAACATCCACATTTACTTTGGCATGTGTGGTTGGTCGAGCTTTTCACCTTTCTCTTCATTGACCTCAGCGGGACTCATCAATTCTTCGATCTTCCTTCTTTCCTTGAGCATTCCAAAATTCATTACCAAGTCGGACAGCTTGTTCGATCTCCAATTCGATTGAATTGTTCACTCCTTCAAAAATCAGCATGTTGCGGGACCTCCATAATTAACTAAGCAAGAAGCAGAATCTTGTTCTTCCTTGGTCATCCAAGTTGTGAAACATAGCAGTAATCCACTCCATTAATCCTAAGTTGTATCCTTCCGTTATCAGGGAGAACGCTGATGCAAACCAAAATCTATGAGCAAAATCACAGTCTCTGAAAATATGAGTCTCTGTCTCTTCCTTCTCCCAGCAGCGCAAACAGATCGGTGAGGTGTTAATTCCCCGGCGGCAGAGGTTTTTCAACGTGGGAAGGGATTGGTGCATCGGTCTCCAAAGGAAATTCAGAATTCTAGGAGGGGCTTTCAGTTCCCAAATCTTTCTCCAGGTATCATCCATTTCTTCTCCATCAATTCTACTCCTTGATTGGTGCTGATTTTGTGATTTCAATTTATGATATGCCTTCTTTACGCTATAATTTCCATCTCTTGTCCTTTTCCATATGAACTTGTCGCATTGTTCCATACTGGGGATAGGAAGGTTTAGAATCTGTTGGGCTTCGAAGGGTAGGAATATTTGGAAAATAATGACCTCCCCTACTCATCCATCAATTCTGAAACTGTTGAGTTTGTATCCAAAATTGCGGGGGTGCTCCATGGTAGAGATCTGTTGCTTTGGTAACCACGGATCAATCCAGATTCTAACATCTCTCCCATTTTCGATTCTCCAGTACCCTCTTCTCCTTAGCACCTTTCTTGTCTGCCAAATACTTCTCCAGCTGAAACTTGGCCCATGTCCCAAATCAGAATTAAGAAACTTTTCTCGATTGTAGTATTTGCTCCCTAGAATTCTCACTGCCAGAGAGTTAGGATTCTTAATCCGTCTCCATCCCTGTTTCGCAAGAAGGGCAGTCTTGAAGATTTCAATGTCTCTGAAGCCTAGACCATCTTGCTTGGATTGACATAATTTATCCTATTTAACCCGGTGTATTTTCCGCTCCCCATTCTTTGATCCCCAATAAAATTGGTTAATCATAGTCTCGATATGTTGACAGAGCCCATTTGGTAATTTGAAACAACCCATTATATAAGTGGGGATAGCCTGTGCCATGGATTTGATGAGAAACTCTTTACCAGCTCTAGATAAAACCTTCTCCTTCCAGCCCTTTAATTTCTTTCAAACTCTCTCTTGGATAAAATGGAAAACCTTTTTTCTTTGACCGTCCCACAAAGGTAGGCAGGCCAAGATATTTCGAGTGTCTTTCCACAGCCTTAATTCCCAACCTATCTTGAATAGCAATTTTTCTGTTAGGTAGCATGTTTCGGCTAAATGACAACTCAGATTTGTCTAGGTTTATTTTTTGCCCAGATGCCTTTTGGTAGAAAGTGAGGGTTTCTTTTACTGCCTGGATTGCCTGATCTGATGCTCTCATAAAAAGAATGCTATCGTCCGCAAATAGAAGGTGGTTTATCTCAGGATTGTCCCTAGCAATCCTAATTCCCTGAATCATTTTGCTATTCTGCGCCTTTATTAGTAGCCCTGAAAATACTTATGTACACAGGATGAACAGGTAAGGGGAAAGGGAGTCCCCTTGCCTCAATCCTCTAGATGGCTCAAAAACTCTGTTAGGGACACCATTAAGCAGAATTGAAAAGGAGGTGCTGCTCACACAATTGCTAATAATCTGAACCCATATAAGCAGGAAATCCCATTGTGGATAGAACTTCTCTAAGAAAATCCCATTCAATTCTATCATAGGCCTTTTCCATATCTAACTTCATTCCGATGAAGCCTTTCTTGCCGCCCCCCCCCCCCTTTCTTCTTCTTCATATATTGGAAGACCTCAAACGCTATTAACCCATTATCAGTGATTAATCTACCTGGGACAAAAGCACTTTGATTCTCCCCAACAATCTGAGGAATGATCTGGTTCAACCTATTCGCCATAGTTTTTGACACTAATTTTATAATTATATTGCACAATGAGATAGGTCTAAATTCTCTAGTGTGTCTAGGCTTACTCACTTTTGAAATCATACAAATATGTGTGTAATTTAATGGTCTAGGGTTAGCACCCTCGTTTAAGACTTTGAGAATTGTTGTTGTTACCTCATCTCCCACTATTCCTCACATTTTTTGGTAGAAAAGCGCCGGCATGCCATTTGGTCCCGGAGATTTGGTAGGGTGCATTTGAAGTAGAGCTTGGTAAACCTCTTCCTTAGTAAAAGCTCCATTCAGAATTTCAAATTTTCCTCCATCAATTCTATCCTTGACCACTTCAACAGCTTCTCATACGTTCTCAGTCCCCTCTGATGTGAACAACCTCTCATAGAAATCCCTCATCACTTTCTCAATTTGCTCCTCTTCTTCATGTCTAAGGCCCGAGTCGTTCTCTATTGAGTCCACCCAATTTCTCTTCTTCCTCTGTGAAGCCTTTTGGTGGTAGAAGTGGGTATTTCGGTCACTATGCTTTAGCCAATCAGCCCTAGATCTATGGCTCCACCAAATTTCTTCTAAATTTAAGAGCTCATCCATCTTTGCTTCTTCACCTTTCGTCTTGTTAATCACCTCGGCTGTTTGGGTTGTAGAGTTAAGTTCTTCTATATTCTTCTGCACTTCCCTAACCCTTTTAGGAATGGCCCCGAAATTTGCTTCTCCCCATTTGCTTAACTCTCCACTGCATCTTAAAATTTTCTCGTACATATCTTTAGAGTAATTTTTCCATGCAATTTCTACCACCTTTTTGCATTCGTGATTCTTTAACCATACCTCCTCAAATATGAACATCTTCCCCTCCTTCTAGTTCTCTTCTTTTCACCTGTTAAAGCAATTAGAATAGGAGAGTGGTCAGATTTATACCTGCTGAGATGGCGGACTCAAGCTTTTGGAAAGAATTCCCTCCAGGCAAGGTTTGCAACCTTTGAAACCTTCAATTCAATTCCAACCAAAAATCAATAATTATATTCTTAATACTATAGTTGAAATCATAAAATTTGAATTCGAACTCAAATTAGCTCCCAAATATGATATCGTAATTTACGTCAGTCTATTTCGTCATTTTCGTTAATGTTGTGCTTACTTGAAACTTTAAATCACATGCTAGCATTAATAAAACGACATCGTTTTTTTTTTATTTGTACCTAAATTAGTTGAAACCACACTGTATGATGGGAATGGAATTAAAAGAGATTCACAGTAACTTGAAATGGTAAGTAACTCTCATCACCATCATACGGTGTTGTTTTATTAACCCATTTGGGTGTTAATATAAAAAAACATCATTTTATTAAAACAAATGTATCAATTAACGTTTTAGGTAAACACAACGTTAATGGAGATAAAAGAGGGGTTAATATGAATTATATTCTCATATTTAAAGACTATTTTGAATAACTATAAATTTGAAAATCAATTTGAGTTAGAATTTAAATTTAAGTGATTATTTTAAGTGTCAACTCCTTAATCTAACTGCATGCATTTTAATTATTGATATCATCCCTAATAATAATAAAAATAATAATAATAATACCATATTTGTAAGGATATAAGATAACTTGAGATAGTGCAGCATAGAAATCATGGAGAGAATATTTGAATCCATTGAGCTGTTTATTAAGCTTCAGAAGCATCTTTTTGAGTTGAATGTTATGTAGCCTTCCAATTGCTGTAAGTTCCTCTAGACATGTTGTTCCATTATTTCTCAGAACCCTTACCGCTGGAGAACACCCAATATAACCCACATTTAAAAAACCAAACTTCCTCCCACCAAGCCCATAAATTTCCTGTATATATATATATATATATATATATATATATAT
>JASCZI010091005.1:0-10869 GCA_036250425.1 Stylosanthes scabra
TGAAACAAATTTCTTTTAAAAGCATTTTCTAAAACATTAATTTAAATAAGTTTTAGTGTGTGTGTGAGAGAGATAAATTAATTTTGGTTCTTGACAAGATTATTACATATAACCTAAGACTCTAAGAAATCTTCTCGATGTTGTTCTTCGTTTGTTCATCGCTTTATCTTGTCGTTGTTGTTTTGCTTTCGGAATCGTTATTTGTTTTGCTTTCGAAATTGTTCCTCAAAGCCTTGTATGGTTGTCATTCATCAAAACCTAAACAAATCAACTTTGCATGCATATTGTAACATGATTTACAATTTTGACATCTATATTTTTTGAATTATAGATATAAATTATATTATTTTGTCGTGACTAGTAGATATTTTAATGGATATTAGGTAACAAAAATTCTAACTATAAAAAATATCTATAAAAAAATTAATAAAGAACTTTCCTTTTATTTTTGATATACTCTAACTGTTTTGAAGTTCAAAGTTAGAACAATTATAAAAAATAAAAATAAAAAAAATTATTTGGATCATGTCTCAAAAGAAAATCTCCAATCAAAATAACTTTATATCACAACTTATATTAACTTGTATAGGTATGATTTTTATAATCCCTCTAAGAAAGAATCCAATGACACTCAAATTTCAAATATTTATAAACTATTAAAATAGTCTTTATCATGAAAATTTATATTTTTTTATCTATATTTATTGGATTATAAATATAAATTATATTATTTTGTCATGGCCAATAGATATATTAATAAATATCTAACAGAAAATATCTATAAAAAATCAATAAAGAACTTCAAAAGTATAGAAATAGCTCTGACAGGAATGATACTTATTTTATATTTAGGAAGTTACAATAATCAGAAACGATAAGAAACTAAATTCATACGATTCACAAGAAACTATACCCTATTTTTTAAGGGTATCTTAAGGTTGGAATGCAAATCATGTGAAGTTTATCTATAAGCTTATAAATAAATCAATATTGAGATTGAAAAGTAAAAAATTAAATGAAAAAGCTAAAAATCGTAAAAATCATATAAAGAATACATGTTTAAAGAATAATGCAATTTTGAGTACTTTTATTTTTGGTTTTGTTTTTAGTTTTTTCTTTGTATGTTAAATTATGTTTTTAGATTTTTGTACTTTCTTTCCTAAAAGGTTGAGTACTTAAAAAATTTATCGAAGTAAAAAAAATTCTCGTAAATCTATTTTAGTTTTTTATACTAACACTTTATATTAATATGAATGTATTTCAAATTTGCATAACACGGGCTTGGATGCCCTAATTTTTATAACACGGGCTGAGGTACTCCAATTTGCCTAACACGATGGGGCCAAACCGTGTTATACATGGATCCAAATAACTCTGCATGTAACACGGGTCTGCCAAACCCAAGTTAGGTAAATTCTAAAAAATAAAACCACAACTCAGACCTGTCAAGTCTAATTTACGTACAAAATATCAAATTGGACCTACCAAATCCGTGTTATGTAACGCCAGTCTAAATATGTAAATTTTTTTCTCCGTATCTATTTATGAAATTATTATATTTAATATATTTATTTTAAAAAAAAATCCCGGATTGACCTCATCTAATTAAAGACAGCTTGATCCCACGTGAGTCATCATCACAACAGCTTTAGTTTTTTGCCGTTGCCATTTGCTACCTTTCCATTTTGTCTCATTGGCTGCATGTGACTCCGAAAAATTAATTAATGGGTAAACTATCGTTTTAATCTCTAATTTTTGGGGGTAAGTCTCAAAGATGTCTCTAACATTTAAAATATTCTATTTGTGTCTCTAATATTTTGAAATTGTATCAATTTTATCCTACCGTTAATTCTATTAGTATAAATTCCAACAATATACTCTTCCAAATACGAAATAAATTAACTAATAACTTTCTAGAGCTAATATTTACTACAATCACACTCGAACAACTAAAAAAACGTAAAGCTTGGGTGAGGAAGAAAAATTCTTACATGCTTCTCCTCTTTTGGTCTTTGTGTTGTGCTCGTATAGTGTGGAAAATAATATTGAACACGAATGAAGTGAACATGTCATTTATAATATTTTGGTACTATAAGATAACTAATACATGTATGATTTTGTTAGTAATTTTTATAATTGTTTCACGGTGGGATAAAATTGATACTTTTTCAAAATATTAGAGATATAAATAAGACATTTTAAACATTAGGAACATTTTTAGACTTATCTCAAACGCTAGGGACGAAAACGATATTTTACCCTTAATTAATCTTATATATACACACATGTTACGTGTATCTATTAATTTCACTATAAAATATGATTGATTTTGATTCTGAGAATCGCATCAATTAATCAAAGAGACTATTGTTAACTTGTTATAAAATATAATAAAAAAATTTGGACTAAAAAAAAAATGAAAAATGTCATATGATTAAAAATTAACTTTAAAAAAATATCACTAAAAAAACAAAAAAAATCTAATTATGATAGAAAGAACTAAAACCTAAGTTTAATTATAGGTCTAAATGTTATTTTTAAAATATATTAAAAATATAAAAAATTTTATAAATAAAATTAAATTTATAATTAATTTAAGTTTTAATCCTTTCAATTTAATTATTTTCTTTATTTTAACGGTGAGAGTGGCTAGTAGGTGGATATGGTGTATTCAACTTAGAAGAGGTCGATGCCACATCAGCATATCGCTAAGCTGAGATTCCCATTTTAATTAGTAAGTAGTAACTATAAACACTAATAAGTAGAGTAATAACACATACGCTTTTGTTCTTCTCACTTCTCTGTTCCGATGGCAACGATGCGAGCGCTACTCAAGAAAACCGTCGCAATACCCAAGCGTCACAATTCCAAGCCTTACTCTTCTTCCATTGGAACTTACGCTGCAGCCACCGCAAACGCCGTTGAGCCGCCGCACCTTCCGCCCTTCGATTACGAGCCCCGCCCCTACCATGGACCTTCCGCCGATGAAGTCTTGACCAAGCGCAAAAAGTACCTCGGTCCTTCCTTGTTCTACTACTATCAAAAACCTGTGAGTTAGTTAGTTACGCTATTGGATTGGTTCTCTCTCTCATGATCATTTCACGTCAAATGATAAATCCATCGCAAAAAGATCCACCGTGAGGATGGATAATTAACGATTAGTGTTGGTTTTGTGCAGCTGAATATTGTGGAAGGGAAGATGCAGTATCTTTTTGACGATACTGGAAGGCGTTATCTTGATGCTTTTGCAGGGATAGTTACTGTATCTTGCGGACACTGCCATCCTCAAATTTTGAATGCTATCACAGAGCAGAACAAGCTTCTCCAACATGCTACAACCATATATCTACACCATGCAATTGCTGATTTTGCTGAGGCTTTGGCCCAAAAGATGCCCGGAAACCTTAAGGTCAATTTGCTTCTCTTCATTGCTTACCTTTTTTGTTTTAGTAATTCTTATTTACTCAAAGCCATGTTTCAATTGCAGGTTGTTTATTTTGTAAATTCCGGTTCAGAAGCAAATGAATTGGCAATGATGATGGCTCGTTTATACACTGGTAATCTTGGTATGATTTCTTTGAGGAATGCATATCATGGGGGAAGTTCTAGTACAATTGGCCTTACTGCTCTCAACACCTGGAAGTACCCTATTCCAGAGGTTTGTCCCAATATTTTATCTCAATGTTTCATTTGGTTTGATAGCATTTTTAAATTCCCATCTGAATTAGTAGTTGCATTATATATCTCCAAATATGGACATATGACCAATCAGACCTTTTTGTTATGAAAAATAGTTGCTTACTTTTTCTCTTTTCAACTTGCAACCTACCTCTAGTAGAATAATGCCTAGTTTATGTTGTTGGACTATCACTGAGAATATTATCATAAATATTATATTTTTTTACCCTCTATAAAGATATGAAAATATTTTAGTTGTAAAGCTTTCAAATCATTCACTAATATACTGTTACCAATTACCATTGATTTCTTTTTATTCTGCTTTCCAATGCAGGGAAAAAGGATCCCAAAATGTTAATAGAATTTCAATTTTCAATTATCAGCCCAAACTAATATAGTTGTAATAATAGCACCATGAAAGTTGTATTTTTTATATTAAAGATGGTGAAATACTAATTATTCTTAACAATACTTTTAAAATTTAAGGGTGAAATTCATCATGTTATGAATCCGGATCCATACCGTGGAATATTCGGCCCTGATGCTAAGAGTTATGCCAAAGATGTTCAAGATCATATTGATTATGGAACTTCAGGGAGAGTTGCTGGATTTATTGCTGAAACAATTCAGGTTCCTACATCATGTCTAATAATTGAAATGTTACTTAGAACACCATGTGTTGTTTTCTGTTTAACTTTTTCCCTCATGACTTGTACTAGGGAGTTGGAGGAGCGGTTGAACTAGCACCTGGATACTTAAATCTTGTCTATGACATTGTGCGGAAGTCTGGTGGTGTCTGCATTGCCGATGAAGTGCAAACTGGGTTTGGTCGAACAGGAAGCCACTATTGGGGATTTGAGACACAAGGTGTCATTCCTGACATAGTTACAATGGCAAAGGTCTACATCTCTAATTACTGAAACTTGTCAAGTTTGTCATGTATTCTGAAGTGTAACATGGTTTTTCTTATACAAGATTCACTATTTTGTGTTTTGGAACAATATGTTTTGTTCCATTTTTTCTTCTTGTAGGACTGATTTTGGTGAATTGTGACATCCATTTATTCAGTTATTTCACTAAATCTCCCGTTAATATGTATCAGGGTATTGGCAATGGTTTGCCATTAGGAGCTGTAGTTACAACTCCAGAAATAGCAAGTGTGATGAACCAAAAGATTCAGTTTAACACTTTTGGTGGGAATCCTGTCTGTTCTGCTGGGGGACTTGCAGTACTCAGGGTTCTTGATCAGGAGAAGCGTCAGGCTCATTGTGCTGAAGTTGGTTCTCACATGCTTGAGCGTTTGAGATCGCTTATGCAAAAACATGAAAGTATGTCTGCTTGAATCTTGCACCCTCGAAATATTATCTTCCATCCATATATATGCTTTGATTAATAGAAACATAATCTTTGGGTTGACATTATTAAACTTATCATGTTGCTGCAATTTGTTTTTCTTATTTATGGTGTTTAGTCATTGGAGATGTGAGGGGAAGAGGTTTGATGGTTGGGGTAGAGTTGGTTACCGATCGAAAAGAGAAGACACCTGCAAAGTCTGAAACTGCTGTATTATTTGAAAAACTTAGAGGTAAGTAAGATGAGAATCACTGAATTAGTTAATGCATACAAGGGTCGCATTGTTTTTTCCAATGTCTTAAAAAGCTTCTAACATTTACTTGCAATAAATTGAAGAGCTTGGCGTTCTAGTTGGGAAAGGAGGACTGCATGGAAATGTCTTTAGAATTAAGCCACCAATGTGTTTCACAAAAGATGATGCAGGTATGTGTTTTGGGGGTTATCTTTAACTAAGATGCAAGGCCTATATTCTTTCTCCAAGCCTTCCAGCAAAGTTTTATTTGGCTGATTTCTATCCCCTGTGCAGATTTTGTTGTTGATGCCTTGGATTATGCTATATCCAAGCTGTAAATTTCAAGCAGGAATCAAGAATGGAATGCAGTTCTTGACTATGGAGCCAAATTGCTGCATCAAAGCAACACTTGACAAGTTTTTATCTCGCACCCTTATCATTAGAATGCACTGTTCACTGAACAAGTTAGTACAAAAGCAATGACCTTATTGCGAAGGGAGTTTAATTTTCTTAAACCTGTACATTATAAACTGAATGTGGACTTGTGTATACGTATGTATATTTTGGGTTCATTATTATCCAAATGCTCCATTCAATCTAAATAGTAATATTAATCCCTACAGGAAAGAACCAATAAATACGCGAACAGAAGTTTCCGATTTACATGTTCACTGAACATGTTTTCAAAGGATGAATTTCAATCCCTGAATGCCAAAAATGATACCTAATCCATATCATGTTCAAAACAAGCTTCTCGTTACGAAAGAGACAACTTTACACATTCTGTCTTACATGACCAACTTCCATATAGAATCGTTATGAACTTTACAAACCAAGTAACAGAAAACTAAGGGAAAAATCCTCCTAGGCACAAATCCATGAGTTATGGCTCTGGGCTGTTTTATATGTACTCTCCATTTCTCAAGCCACTAAGCCGGCTCAATCCCATCTAACATCGAATGAGTTATAAGGCGCAAATCAACTGGGTTTGACAACACATTCAATAGTAGATGAGAGTGAGTAAGCTCAGTGTATGAAAAACAATGAGTTAAAAAGAAAACAATTGTGTTGTAGGTTTTAGTGAAATCTTGGTTACAAGTTGCCATAATATTGTTTGAAGGCTAAGGTATTAAGCAGGTTTGGGAGGACGATTAGCCCAGAAAGAGCTCAAAGCTTGCAGGCTTTGAAAATATTCCCCCAAAGCAAGAAGCCACCTTGCAGCCTGCCGTTTTGTGAGTATTCGAGACATCTGCAGCAACGTTTCCTGTCGTAGATGATCAGCCTGTCAAGTTTCAAACATAATAAAGCTTCCTTCAATTTTCTAATACTCAATCTACAAGTTAGTGAATGAAGATGTTTCATTTCTTTCTTTTGTTTACTTTTCCCTTAAGTAACATGAGTTGGGAATAACACTAATATCGCTTTCTGGTTTCACCTCTAAAATAAATTTGTTAAGGCTAAAACAGAATCTTGAAATCAAATTGGATTATTCTTTATTGCAGAATTATGCTAAATGATCGCTGTCACTGACACAACGGTAAAATAATAAACTTGAAGAAGTTTAATTAAATATAGCTAATGCCTTTTCATTCAAGAAAGTAAAGTAAATTGCTTACTTGGTTCACAAAGCTCACTAGAGCTGCCAACCTCTCCATTGCAGTAGACATGTGTGGAGTGTCAGTTTGTTCTTCAAGTTGTCCTGCTGCTACAGATTCCGAAACCATTTGTTGGAGTTTGTCCATGCCCTGTGAAAGAGCATCTTCTGCTTGCTGACATGATTTTCCAAGGTTGCTTATATCTGACCTTTGTTGCTCTGTCATGGTTTCAATCCTAGGGACCAGAATCTGCAATCAAAATGGAGAATTCTAATTTGGCTCTCTCATTCACAATGAGGAAGTTTTGTCAACTTTTATTCAACTAGATAGTAAGCATCACCTTTAGAATTTCTGAGGGGCGAAAGCCTCCAATCCAGAAAAAAAATCGTTCAGCTGATGATTTCCACATGCCGGACATAACATAGAAAGCGTCAGCTTTTGCAGCGGCAGATTTCATGCCAAAGAGTTTGAAATAGTGGCTCATTGCGCCATCTACAAGTTCTCCGAGTTCTATGTCACTGACATGAGAATTTAAAGCATTTCTAAGTGCCATGGTTAGTCTATTCCGCTCTTCTAGCCAATGTCCATACTCCATCTCAAAGCTTGTTATTCCTGAAAATTAGATATTTTTTAGCGAGTTTAAAAGTAGTAGTAAAGCTTACTGACAAAGCCGAAAACTTTCTGATCGAAGAGTTGCAGTTAATTCCCGAGTATTGTGCACAGTACTAATATACAGCACTCATTTTCAATAAGCTTTCATGGTACTCATTTAGGATATTAATCTATGAGGAATATTAAGTTTAGAGGTAAATTCAGCATGGAAATGATATAAACATTTCAAATACATATTTCACCAAGATATTGTACAACCTCAGTAACAGAAAAAACTCCAGATCAGTGACAAATCTATATCTAGCACTAGGAGCATGATAACAAACAAACCTGAATTTACAGAGGCAGCAAAATCCAAACTATTAGAACCCAATCCAGTACCACCAATATGTAAACCCTGCAGTTTTGTTGCCCCAAGAAATTGAAAAGAGAGCCGAGAAAAAACAAGTATATATTGAACAAATATGAAGTGATCCACAGCAGGAACTGGAGTGAATCAAACTCAGCTTCATGCCTTTCACTTCACCTTTTGTTTTGCATGATCAACCTCTTGCTCTAACTGCATTAGCTTCACACGACATGATTCTAACTGCTGCACATAGGCCTGCAAAGAAATATCAGAAATCACATGAAAAATTAGTATATCTAAGCACTTAGCTGCACATCTAACATGTTTTTCAACGTATAACCTTTCAAACCTTTTTGCGCAAACGACTCTTACGAGCAGCCTCTCGATTTTGTGCAAGACGTCTTTGTATCTGCATGTTTCAGCTTGTTAATTCCTTTTTTCTTTATAACCTCAAAATGAGTATGAATACATTACATAAAAATTTGGGAAGCATAGGATTTCTCAGTTTGCATACATACAGATTTCCTAGAGTTCAAAATAGTGGCCTGTGGCCTAAATTGCTTTTGAAGGATCGAGAGTTCAGCATTGAGCTAAGAGTTAAATAGATGTTAGCTATGGCATAACTCTTACTGTTCAAACCCATTCAGCCATAACCAATCACCATGATCTGATTCAAAATTTCTACTTACAGCTAAAGCAACATCCTCTAGAATGAAGTTACGAAAATGACAATTATGATGAAGAATATCACTTATCACACAAATTTACTAGTAAACACATTACACAACTTCCTTTGAAGACCAAACATAAAAGTATCTACACAAGTAGAAACATACAGTTCAAATTTCAAACTGTATCACACATTTGGAAATATATAGCTAATGGTTGCTGTATGGAGAGTATAAACCAGTTCATATTAGTCAGAAACAAGTATATAACCAAACATAGTCTTACCTTATCAGCAAGTCTGTTAGCTTCTTGGTCATATTGTTTAGAAGTTCCTGGTATTCCATGAGAAGCATATTCTGACTATGAATTTAGCAGCCCAAAATGACATAATCAGTAAGAGAAATTGGTGGGTATTATTGTTTGTGGGAGAGGGGGGAAAAATTAATTGCAAAGTTGCACCTGATTGTCAAACTTTATCTCTGCATCATCAATTAAGAGCGTTGATGCACTTAAATCAACATTATTTCTGAAATTTTCTTCCCACATACTAATCTGGTGGATTGGATCATATACTCCCATCCTTCTTGGGGGAACAAAGTGTGAAGTTGGAGAATTCATGCTCTATGGATTGAGAATGACCAGTGCAGTGACTTAATCAGCTCCAAACACATATGAGAGCATACAGAATCCACTGGTTTTTTCAAAATACAAAATTCATTAAGGAAGCATTTCTTGATACCATTGTAAGTAAGCAAAAGTGCAAAACACAGTACAAGTAACCGGAATTTCACTGAAGTGTGATCAATTTTGTGTTTGGCAAGGGAAAAAAAGAAGATTACAGTTTCACGTTATACTGTTAGAGTTGCAGTTGCATAGTAAGGTAAGGGAAATTGAGAAATGAGAAAAATTTCATATTTCCTTATTAAACTTAATAAATAAGATTTTGATTCCAGGAAAACTCAGATTATTATATCAACAAAGTGCAAATTAAAAGTAGAGAGTAGAGACTAGACATGATTTCTGTTTATTAATCAAGGAACGTGTTACGCAACAGAATCTAGGAACTAGGATACTATACTAGTTTGTTTTCAACCAGATAAGGTAATAACCAAAATCATACTAGTTTGGGAAAGCAAAACCAAAATCACTTTTTTCAAGAAAATAACAAATAGTAGGATGATCATCAAAACCATGTAAGAGTACCCAGGAAATAAACTGATCATCATCATCATCATCATCATCACAGAAAGCCCACAACGCACAACTTGGTGTGTTTATTACCTCTTACTATGTTATTTTGTTTCCCGTTTTCCTGGGCAGTTAAATCTTTCAAATTAGAGGGGATAAAAAGGAAAAGAAAAGGGAAGAATGAAAACTATACTGAAAAAAGCAAAAACAGAAAAACGAACCTTGGAAAGGTACTTTGAGAAACGGAATTGGAATGAAGCTTTTATTTTCCCGCTAAAATAATACTGATATATATGCTGCCACCAAAACCAAAAAAAAAAAATATCAAGGAACCAAATTCCCAACGCAATCCATTACCCTTACCCAATCCAATCTCCTCCAAATGCACAAAACCTTACCCCTCCAAAACTCAATTCAACATCCCATCATGAATTCACAAAATTAAAACTATATTAGAAAAATAAAGGCCACATATATAATTTTTTTAAAAATATTGGATACGTATAATTTATAATAAGAGGTGTAGACTTTGGTGTATATAGCGTAATTAAGAGAGAGAGAGAGAGAAGGGATTATTATTATTATGATTGTAATGTTGTGGTATGTATGTGTTGAGCTACAGAGAGTCAAAGGTTTCACACGAATGAGGTCAGCAAAGTTAATAATGCTCCATGGCTGATGTTTCCACTAACGTTAATACCTGTGCGCGCCACGTATATTGAGATTGGGTGATGACGTCATTTTCCGGTGGGAAATGTTGGTTGGCCGGGCGGAGTAATTTTGTTTGTTGCAAGTTGCAAGTTGCATGGCAGAAGCCACAAGACAGACAGACAACTCAACACTCAACAGCGTCTGCCACTCTTGCGTTGCTGCGAATATATTTATTTATTTTCTGAATTTTCGTGACGTTTGAAATGGCCCCAAATATTACTTCCATTTTGGATTTTCTAATGTGCTTGTGACCTGTGACTTGTGAGTTGTGACAACAATATATATATCTATATCTTTGGAGGATGAGGATTGAGGAATCTTCCTTCCCTCCATCAACAATTTTCTTTATAACCACCACAATTTTCAAAAATTATTTGGTATAAATATAGGTTGATATAATATACAACAAATGTGAAACTATAGGTTTTATTTCTTATATATATATATATATATATATATATATATATATATATATATATACA
>JASCZI010091005.1:10989-37253 GCA_036250425.1 Stylosanthes scabra
TAGTAAAAATTTAAATGTAATTAACTTTATATAAAGTTATCACTTTAAAATGATTATACTTTAATCACAACAATTTTATAGTCGAAATTTTAAATGGTATATCTCACCTCTCATTGATTCACTCAAATTGCAAATGAAATCAAATTCCATACAGTAGCATGCTAACAAGAAAAAAAAAAAAACATTTCTCTGATATTTTCTCTGTTATTTTTTTCTTATAGTTTCTTGTAATTTTTGGATTTTGTAGAAAAATTGAGAAGGAAGAGAAAGAAAAAAGATGAAGAAAAAAAAGAAGAAAGAGAAAAAGAGAGAAGAAAAGAAGAAGAGACGGAACAAAAGAGATATGTGAAAGGGTATTTTTGTTTTTAAAAAAATTAAGAACGATTTTAAACTAAAATAAAATACTAAGGACGATTTTGAACAAAAAATAATTTTAAGGACAATTTTAATTTTCAGACGAAATTTTAGGAATCAAAATAGTACCTATTCTATTTTTTATTATTGTTCCACATATTTTTTTAATAAATATTTAATGTCAGGGTTACCAAATTAGTAAATCAATTTATACTAACAATTATACATACAAAATATTTGATATTATGAAATATGGAAAGACTAAATGTTGTCTTTAAATGAGAAATAAAATTTATTTTTATAAGATGTGTGGAAAGATTTACTGTGCAAGTAAGATTTGAGTTGAAATTTAAGTCTTTTAAAAAAAAAATAGGATAAAACTTAAATTTTATGTACTATTCTACTCAATTTCACTCCTAAATATATCCAAATTAAACACGTATTTTATTATATATAAAATTTTAATAAGAATTAAATTAAAATAGTAAACTCGGGGGTAACATTTTTTATTGATATTATTAACCAATACTTTGAATTGATATCTTATTTTTATATTATTATCAACATCTAAAATTTAAGAGTTTGTTTACTATATATGTGTTGATCATATAACACTTCTTTAATTCAATTATATTATAAAATATAATTATATAAAAATATCGATAGTACATCCTACTGTCTTGTAGTGGATAATCTTTGTTAGGCAAAGGAATTCGAATAATGTAAAATTCAAAATGCATAATCTTTCTAGTAATAAGGCTCAGAAATTCGATGCATTATTCTCCACTTTTAACCATTTAACCTCCACTATAAGCCTGTACTACCAACATCATTATTATATATACCCAACGACCTAAAGAAAAGATTAATCATTCTACTGCTAAAGATCATTATTAACATGTAATTAACTTTACTTAGATTCTTTTTTCCAAAAGAAAATAGTTATATGCATTAGAAAATAGACACGTATTAAATAAATATCAACTAGTTAGTTTCGCAGGATCAAGGACTTAATTAACTTATGCTATGCAACTTCCTGTTGCTTGATGATGATGAAGAAATAATTAAGTGGAAAATAATTTGGAGACTGATGATGCTTGAAAAAGATTTCTTGATGCTTTGTTATAATTATGATTCACAAAATACATTAAAAAATAATAAAATAAAATTATTCGATGGTAGTATAATCCACGGTGAGCACCAATTTACATCACCAAATAAAACAATGCATGCATGAAAAAGTAGAAAAAGTAAACATTAGCAAATAAAGTAGTATCAAGCAATTTAGATGGATTAAATTCATAAAAATATCTCTCGAATCATAATGGAAAAGAATAAACAACTGGCCAGGAAAAAAGAGGATGCAACTTCAAATTAAAAAAAAAAAAAATCAAATAAATAAATGCAACGAAGTGTACTTGTTAGCGACATCTTCAATTCATAGATTCCAAATTCCACTTTTCTTTTTATACATTGACGAGCTCCATCATAACCCTTGAAGTCAAATTAAATAAGCAATAAGAAAAATTGTAGGTAAAATGCAAATAAAACAATTTATGATGGATATAATTATTGTTGACATGGAAGGAATTTAAGAAATAATTTGGGAAGGCATGATAAGTTTAAATTATTTGTATTGACAATGTGGAATTGGATTGAATGACGTGCACAGCTATAAAGCTACAATAATGTTGGTGGTGGCTGCATTTGAAAATGGTTGGCCAACCTATCCTTTTTATTTTTTTTCATATTAATATTCTGAGCGTTAGTGTGTGTGTATTATCGCCTTGAATAATAATAATAATACAAGAAATGTAATGTCAGTACGTCACGCAAACACACACTGGCCTTCTCCTATTTGTGCTTTTTACTCTCAATTCTCAATTGCAATCCAAACAAACTCCAAAGTGCTTTGCACAGTTGCCACCGAGAATGATTATTGCATGCTCTATAACTGTTTTTCTTTTTTGATTTGTTTCATGCTATTATGAGTGAGAGCTCAAGAAAGCCAAGATACAATAAGCTTAACAACCTAACTAACTCACAAGCTAACAATATAACAAACTCAACACTTAAATCAGTTAAGTCTATAACTGAATATTGCTGGTTGCACGTAATGCAAAATAGAAAATGGAATGATAAGGCAGAAATGAAGAATTAAACTTCGGCTAACAATAGTAATGTTCAAATAATTATTATTGAATCTTGTGAAGTGTGATAATATAAGATATTTTTTTTTAATGAATGACCCTAATGAAGCCCAATAGTTCAGGAAGAAAAAGTCATTAAGATTAAAGTCCAAACAATTAAAGAAATGAGGTCCATTTCTCCAAAAGTTATGGCCATATTTGTTGGCCCAATATGGTAGCAGGATGACAAGAACAGTGAAACGCCCGAAATTCTTCTTAGATAACATTGCCAGAAGCCCAGAAACAATAATACAAAAACAAAACCGTGTCAGAACTCAGAAACAACATAACTATCCACTGGCCAAAAATTTCGTCCAAAAAAAACTTGTGGGTTCCGATCTGACTTTCTTTTTTTTTCCTTTACGATCGAATTAATATAAAATTATGGATTAAACTTACTGGTATGGTAAGTCCCAAAAAAAAAACTTACTAGTAAGGCTCGAATATGATAAAATTTATAAATTAATCTCTTACATTATTATTTTATTATTTTTTTCAATTTAGAAGATCTAAATTCTAAAATTAAGTATAGGTTTCCTTCATAAATATATTTTAATTTATCAGAAATCATATTGTTCTTTCTTTTATTTTTAAAATAGTAACTGCCACTATTTAGGGGGAACAAACTTTTAAAACTTTTGATTTTGGATGAAATAAGTGCCTTCCCCCTTCTTTTTTCCTTCTTCTTTATGTTTTAAAGCTTGACCTGAAAAGGTAGCTTCTTCATAAATTCTCATAATGGTGCTTGAACTTTTTGCACGCAGAATTTCTTATCTTTTTGGGCTGCTTTTGCTGTGGTTGGATAAAGAAGTTTATTACTCAAATATGAGATATGAAATATGAAAAAGGTAATTGCTGGAATTTATCACCATCAGTCCACCATTGTTGTTCAGCCCTATCCAACCACCAATGAAAACTTGAGCCTCTTAAATAATAAATAAACATAACCCCATTGATGTAATTTTTTCCCCCGATTTTTATACGAAAGCATATAATTTTGCTTTGATTATCTTATTTCCACTTGCATCTATTAAAAGCTTGTAAGATTTCACAAAAACCCTAAATTCTAAATAATGTATTAAAAAAATATCTTTTTAATTATCTAAATTTTTTTATTGCGTCGTCTAAAGTTATTGTTTGCTATCGTAGATTCGTAGTAACCACTCAAACTAAAAAGAAAAAAAATTTTGGCAACATTTGAAGGAGAAAAATATTTAAAAATTTAAAATTTTGATAACGAAGGAATATTTAATAAATAACTTAAAAACACTTGATATTTCACCAATAAACCAAAAAAAATATTGACACAAAAAAAAATCACCAACCACTCCCATCCTATTTGGTTAGTCAATTCACAATCCTGGTTAAACCAGGGTTGGGTAAGTAACCAGGGTTGGAGAAGATAATCATATTTAATCATGGTAGGGAATGGTACAAACCACACACGTGCGACGTTTCGCACACCCACAAAGAACCGAATCGGAATTTACACAAAAGAAACGTTATTAGTCCTTTTATTTTAAAAAGACTAAAAAAACTTGAGTTTCCGGTAAAGACCGAGTAATTTATCACCAAAAAAAAAAAAGACCGAGTAATTAATTCAAAATCATTCATATGAAAAACCCCCAGAAATAACCATTTTTAAATAAAATAAACCCACACTTGTCCTTACCTGCCTCTTCGGGCAGCCCGTAACCCAATGTTTCCCTCTCATCTGGGACGCTGCCCGAACTGCCCGATACTTGGCTGAGAAATTACGAGCATTCGGTCTTCAGTATCTGTGTTCTCTCTCTCTAACCTCTGATATTTCTATATTTTCGTGCTCTGTGTTTTCTACGATCACGATCCAACGGTCCACAATGTACGGGGCTTCTTCTCCTTCTTCTCCGAGCTTTTAGAGCTCTAACTTCTCAGATCCACGTTTTCCCTATCTAGATCTTCCCTCCTGGTACGTTCTTTCTACCTTCTTCTTCCTCAATTCTTCTTAATTCTTTCCGTACCTTGCTTTTTTCGCTGTTTCTTTAAGTTTTCTGTCACTCTTCTTTTATGATCTTTAGGTTTCTCAGTTGAATTCTCTGCTTTCATGAAATCTATTGCCGAAACTTTTCTACTTCTGGCGAGCTCTTCAGCTCAAATTTCACTTTAAACGCAAAAAATTCTCCTTGTTTCACATGCTTTTTTCTAATTATTTTCAGTCTTAAAACTTCAGCTGGTTGTCGTTGTCCTGTTTTGTGTCAGAAAAATTAAATTTTTTTTCAATTTCTTTTGGATAAACCTATGTTTTAGCTTTTCTAATAAAATAATTAATAATTGGTGTATAATTGCGGTACTTGCTGAAACAAGATCTGTGCTCCCATGATTTTACGGATGATCTAACGGTGGTGATTTCATTTTATTTTATTTTATTTTACTTTTTTTCTGTTTTGTGTTGTTTATTATTGACTAGTTATTTTTATTTTATTTTATTTTTTTCTACAGGATAACGGTTTTCTGGCTGGAGAAGTCATTACTCATTAGTGGGTCTATTGTACGACATGGAAGCTAAGAACAGCTCGGTGACGGTCACGCTCAATTACGGCGCGTTGACGTGCGCCGCGGAAGCTCTAGCAACTATGCTAGCTTCTGCTCTCGTCAAAGCCACGCTCTTGGCCCCGGTGAGTCCCTAATTCAACCCTCCCAAACATATATTCACTTTTATTTATTAAAAATATTTAGAAAAAAGAAATGAAAGTTCAAAGTTTTTTACTTGCTTCAACCTTTTCAAGATCTATCATATTTTGAAAGTAGTTTGTGTTTTCTGCGGAGGTAAGGTCTCATCAGATATGGCCTTATTATTTAACTTGCTAAATTGTGCTTCTTGCAAGACCCACTATGAGCCTACCACCAACCTACCAATTAGAATTTTCCATACTGATTTTACTTTTTTTCTCCTAATTTCCTAAAGTATAAAGTATAAATTTCGAGGATGGGAATAAATATTTATTTCAGTTATAAAATCATAGTCTTTATTTCTTGAAAGGTCTAATAATAGAAATGTTTTTATTCTTAGAAATTTTTCGAAAACCCTTTTTTTATTGTTTTTGGCACAAACTTTTTTTTTTATTATTATTTTTCCCCCTAAAATGCTAGATAAGATAAGGATATATATATATGACGAGATAATATACTTTACTATTAGACCGGCTAAGGTGCGCCGTTTGTTTGAAGTTTGAACATTTGAGATTTTGAGTGACTCAAAGTTGAGTTTCTTGTTTGCTAACGTGCGCTCTTTTGTCCTATATATTGGGGTTTTACACCTATTCCTAAAGAACAAAAAACTAAGAAAATCTTAAAATCAGTGATAATAACAAGGTTTTGTTACTAAATGGTCAGATTAAGTGGAACATTATTGTTGTGGCTAAAAGTAAGATTGCGTTTGGTAGAGTAAGGTTTTGTGATAAAACGAAAACGAATAATTTCGAGGGTGATTTTGGTGGGGAAGTGGTTGGAGGAGGTATGAAAGTCTGTTGTGGGATGATGATTATTATTATTATTTTTTTTGTGTTGAGGTGTGGGATGATTAATTTAATTTGCGATAAAACAACACCACGAGGAGGGAGAATAGCTGTGAATAGTAAAATATCTTTTTTGTCGTGTGTGAGAGTGAGAGAAGAAAAAGTCAAAAGTCAAGGAAAGCGAGGAGGGGTGGGGTAGCGGATTCGTAATCGGTGGTGGATTATTCGCTTGGATATGCTTTTGAGCGTAAAGCACGTTGCAGCAACGCGTGTCGTTTTTCCATTCCCCCCTTCCTCGCATCTTGGGTGGGACCAAAAATACCCTGGAATCTAATGCGATGGGACATACCCATAAACATAAACTACGCTTCTTCCACTTCACCGTTTTAACTCATATCATAACTCTCTCAAGGTGTCACTCAACTCATTAATAAGAGACAGTTAACTATTTAAAATTTTCCTTTTAATAATTAGTATCTCTTCTAACAATCCTAGATACGTAAGAGTAGTAGCGTGAAAATAATGTATGGTGGTGTTTATATTTTCTTAATTTGAAGTTGTGTTGTGTATTCAGCGACAACTGGTTTGGATCTTTTGACGGAGAAAATGAAATTGGTTTTTATCGTAAACTTAATTAACTTTTACATCAACTTAAAATATCATTATCTTAGTTATTTCTGCGATTTTGTACTTACTAGTGGAAATTCTTATCTCTTAATCACCTTCATTTGACCAAGTTTCCAAAGTACCTAACAAGATGTATTGTATCAGAATACAAATTAAATAAACGTGAAAAATATCGTAGGCAACGATTAATTATACTAATTTGATTTGTTCTAATTTTATGTTTGACATTTACCCTTCTTTTTAGTCTTCTTTATCCACTAATGAAAGGATTTTAAGAATCAAATTAATGGAATCGTTGATTCAACTGGTGTAGGATCTATATGGGCTGGTATTAACCAAAGAAGACGGCAAAGCCCAATGTCAGGAGAAACAATTTGATGCCGAGGGAGAAGATGGTAATGATGATGAAGGAGATGACGATGATGATGGAGATGGTGGATTTGGAGAGGGCGAAGAGGACTTGTCCTCTGAAGATGGTGGTGGTTATGGAAACAACTCCAACAACAAGAGCAACCCAAAGAAAGCTCCCGAGGGTGGAGCTGGTGGCGGGGCTGCAGAAGAGAATGGAGAAGAGGAGGAAGATGAAGATGGCGACGGTGATGAACAAGATGAAGATGACGACGATGAAGATGATGACGATGAAGAAGATGATGGCGGCGAAGAAGAGGAAGAGGAGGGTGTTGAAGAAGAAGAGAATGAGGATGAAGAAGATGAGGAAGACGAGGAAGCCCTGCAGCCCCCAAAGAAAAGGAAGAAGTAAATTTAGTCTAGTCAAGCCTCCTATCTGTATTATTGTGTACCAATTTCGATTCTAACTTCCATGTTTTCTTTTTCTTTTTCTTTTCTCTTTTTTGGTACTAAACTTCCATGTTTCAATTTTAGTTTAAAAGGAGGCTTTTGTAGGAAATGTTTTAAACTCAATTGATATCTGTGTTTCCCATTGCGTAATTAGAATTCTACATTATCGAGCGGACAGTGCTTAATTCAATAGTGAAAATCTATATGATATTTTACTGACTTTTTTTACCCCTCTATCCTTTTGCTGTATTAAAACAGTTTTATTTTATTTCACACCCGTTGTTCAGGTATCTTTATTGATTGTAACGAACTAGTGATTTTCCCCCCACCTCTCGACAAGAAAGAATACAGAAATTGGGTTTAAGAATCGGTGAATACTTTTAAAGCTGCATGTTAAATATCATTAGATGATTTAACATGTTTAACTAGATTATGTGAAGTTGCTTGTTAAATACCATCTAATATATTTATTTGTTAAATACAAACAATTTTTATGTGAAGTTACTTGTTAAATACCATCTGATATATTTACTTATTAAATACAAACAAGTAAAACTGTTTGTTAAATACCATTACATGATCCAACATGTTTAATTAGATTACGTGAAGCTGCTTGTTAAATATCATCTGATATATTTGACTAGAATGTAATCTAACGATTTTACATATGAGTTTTCACCTTAAGAATTATGTGTCGTATTATAAAGGAGGATTTCCTCAAAAATACTGAATAATCTTGATTTTGCATAAGACTTCGTTGATGATATTGGGGTCGGTGGCGTTGTAAACAATAACAATGGATTAACATCACATTATTAAAATTACAGACAAGAACCAAGTATTTGGATTTGGCTTTCCTTCGTTGTCAAGTCTTTTTAAATAAATATTTCCCTGCTGTTTTTAAGACATTTGTATCTTTGTGGTTCATTTGATAATACAGAAATTTAAATCTCAAATTACGTGTATGATAGTATATTATTTATTTATTTATTTTTTGGACCTGATTATTTATTTAATTTAAAGTTTAAATGAATCACTGTTAAATACTAACTTATATGTAGTGGCAAGATCATTTGTATATATAAATACTGTTGTCTTTTTGTGAATTTTTTTTAAGTGATGATTGTGACCTCATTAGAGTTTGTAACAAAATTAAATTCATAAAACTATATTTGTAAAAAGAAATTGACACTAATACACTATATTTACAAGATGGATTAAGTGTACCTTATTTAAATTCAAAGTATTTAGGTTTATATATATATATATATTATGATAATTAATATTAATTTTTTCTGAACATTCATTACGAATAAGAATTAAAAAAGCAAAAAGTGTCTAAGAATTTATCTTTTAGAGTAATAACTAATAAACAAAATTTTTATATTGTTATTTTTTTCATGAAAGACTCTTATGATTTTGGAACATATTTACTGTGTACTTTAAAAGAAATTATAATTAGTTGCTATTATTTAATATAAATTTCAATTATTAGAGAATACTAGAATACCCTATTTTTAGTAAAATAAAGAACTAATTAATAATTAACGCACGTAAAATAAAAATATTAATCACCTAATTTTTTATTATTATTTAAAAAGCATGTAACAATTTATCTATTCCCTGACTCCATAATAACAACCAAGGTTCTTACTTCGTAATCAAATAATGCTGTCAAAATAGAGTCCACAGTTGAAAGGTAGTTTTAGTTGCTGAAAGGTTGTGTTTAGTTTTAGGGAATTCTTGTTGTCACCGTTTTCTCCTAATTTTGCAGCGTAATCATGTAAAACTGAAATTTATTCTCAACCGAAGAGATAGAAAGAAGAAAGCAAGGTATCAAAACAACAGAATTAGACAAAGGTTTTTGGTTATTTTACAAATAATAATTTTCCTTCAACTCAATGCATTTCCCCTAAACCCAAAACTTCACTCTCGCTGCTCTCTTTTGTACCCTTCCAATCTTCCGTTCTCTTCTTACTTCAACTTCTAACTTTCCCTTTAGTTTTTTAATTAATTAATTGATTATTAGTTAATTAATGACGGATCAGATAGTTTCTTCTCCATTAATTCCTCCTTCTCCTGTCACCCACTCTTCCGCCATCGATCTCGAAGCCGGTTCCTCCGAACAAATCCAATGCCGGATTTGTCTTGAAACAGATGGTAATTTTGCCCTTTTCATTCTCTATTTTCTCTTTTTCTGTTTAAATGTTTTTAATTTCCAGTTTAGGGATTCGATCGACACTCAACAGAGGCTACTCCACACTTCTATGCCATTTGATTTTTTTTTATTTGTTTTGAATTTTTTGTTGATATGCATTTGCTTTAGTTTGAAATGGACAATATTTTATCCCAATTTGATATTGAACTATTTATATCGAGCTATTACGTGTATAATTCGAGCTGTAGTTCTTAGTTATTCAGTTGCTACTCTGAATTCTTAGCCCTGTTAATTGAATGGCACTTGGAATTTATTGCAATTGAGCAATTCCGTGGTGTATTGACTTGGGGCAAGTATGTGAATTTGTGAACACTTCATTATTTAGCTTAACATTTAGATGTATCATGATTCATGATGTATGCTACCAATTACTATTAGCCTGTTTAATTAATTTATTTAGTTCATTTTACTTTTAATTCATCTCAGGCAGAGATTTCATTGCTCCTTGCAAATGCAAGGGTACATCAAAGTATGTACACCGAGAGTGTTTGGATCACTGGCGTGCGGTTAAGGTATGGATGCTGTCTATATTTAAGTTTCAACGTTTTGTATAATATAGCAATATCACTCTATGTACTGTTTGCATAGGGTAGCAAGTAACAACTATGTGGTTCATAAGTGATGAATTTGATTACCGGTTAAGGGTTGCAAACTTATATGTGTAAAAATGAGCGGATGCCCCTTTTGGTGATATGAATACTTTTCATCCTGCAGATAAACTGAGTAGTAGTCATGTTGCATTATCATTTGTTGATCTTAGAAATTTTTTATGGTTAGGAATCTAATCATTGTAGTAAAATTTATACACATACACATTGTTATGAAAAGGTTTTATGTGCTTACTTAGTTCTTGTTAGGTAGTTAAGGTTCGCAATTTTAGTTTTCTTGTTACGGCCCATGCTATTTGTTTCCTCTGCAAACTTACTTTCGGAATCTTCTTCAATGAACATATCTTTGGATTCCTTAATATCAAAGTGTGCTTATCCTTGTATTCCTATAAGACAAATCCATCTGAATTGAATGTTCAATTCTTGCAGGAAGGGTTTGCATTTGCTCACTGCACTACTTGCAAGGCACCTTATCATTTGCGTGTTCATGGTGCTGCTGATAGGAAATGGCGTACCTTGAAATTTCGGTTTTTTGTCACCAGAGATATTTTGTTTATATTCCTTGCAGTTCAGCTTGTAGGTGAATTGTTTCCATCTTCCTAGCCATGTTTTGATTCCACTTATAATTTGTTAATTGGTCAGATGTTCTGATTCTACACGGCTGCCTGTGGCACCGTATTTCCTTTTTCTGCAGGTCATTGCTTCATTGGCATATTTGGTTTATCTAATAGATGGTTACCAGCAGTACTGGCTTCGTCTTATTTGGGGTTTTGATAGTGAGATGAGCTTTTACTATATATGTGGTAAATAATTTCAAAGTTGTGCAGTACTTATCTAAATGCTTATACCAAGAATTAATATTTTGTTTATTTTATGGGTGATGGCTTGATGCCCCCTCCCCTCCTCCCCTCTCCTCTTTTCTTTTCTCTCTAAAAATAATATTGATTTATTAGTTCTCATAACTTTGTGCAAAAGAGTTCTAGTTTTGTTGTTGATATCCTTTTGGTCTTTTTGAATGTAGGAGCTCTCTTGTTTTTTGTATTGCTTGGCCTTTCTGGGTGCTTCATGACTTGTTATGATCGAAGACTTCGCAATGATTTGGCACAGCCTTGTCGAGAAATCTGTCTTTGTTGCTGTCATCCTGGGTAGATCCTACTTCCTCTGCCTTTACTTATATATTGAGCCTTGCTATGTTAAAACTTAAAACACACCATTATTTCACTAAAATCATCTTCCTGAGGCATCATAGGTTTTCTTTCAAATTCTTTATTGCAAAAACCATGCTTCGAGAGTACTATATAAGATTTAATTTGTGCTATGTTTGGATACTCTTTCTTTTTCTAAGAAGGAAGCCTATAAACCTTAGCTTTCTTAAAATACATATCAGTGAAGCTCTCAAGTGATGCATCCTTGGACCTGCTAAATGTGGACTGTATGCTGATACATGAAGTATGTAATCGGAGCAGCAATTGCTCTGTGATTCAGAACGGTAATGACCGAGGCTAATTTTACTTCCGTTTTCTGTCATTGCAGGGTCTGTGCAGACTGCCATTTGCCGGGGACACTCTGTATGTGGACTGATTGCACTGCATGCTTTGAGGGTTGTGGAACGATGGCAACTGAATGTGGCAGTTGCATGGGAGGTGCTGGAGAAGCAGGGCTACCATTACTATTCATAATGGCTTTGATTTTTCTTGGACTCTTTACTCTAATTGGGATATTTTACAGTGTATTAGTAGCTACCATGATAGGACAACGAATATGGCAGCGTCATTATCATATACTTGCAAAAAGGATGCTAACAAAGGTGCCATTCACTTTCTTTCTTTTATTTTATTTTTTTCGTTTCTTGCAGTTTAATGAATTGTCAATTATTGATACACTGCGGCTGCTAAGTCAACCTGATTACCTTACGATGTGTTAGGAGGCCTTTTCTCTTTGTTTAGCATGTAAATCTACGATTGTCATTCCTAATATATTGTCGTTGTAGGAATAGGCAATACTCTCAATGCCGATTACTTTTCTTCTTACCTCCACTTTACATGGTGATGTAAAGTTGGTAGCGACAGTTTTACAGTGCAAACTTATGAAGTGCAAACTTATGAAGTACAAACTACCAAAACTCCTTGTCACTAGCCACTTCTAGATTCTAGTAGTGTCTTTTAATATAATGATTTTGCCATGTATGAAGTTAACTTCATTTGTATTTTTTCCCCCTAATTCATAAGTTAACTGCATTTTAAATCCTTACTCAAAAGGCACTCGTAAATAAGCAGGCATCATCTTGAATTCTTGATCATGCAAGTGTTGTGCTTATTATCACAGGAGTATGTGGTTGAGGATATCGACGGAGAGGTGTCAGGGTCTGAGTGGTCTCCTCCATCTCTCCCACCGGAACATGTTCAGCAGCTGAAATCACTGGGCCTTCTATGAGTTCGAAGAGGGATCTACCTGAGCAGAAAATTTGGTCTTGTATCGGGGATCCACAGGTTGATCTAATGTGAATTATAGTGGCACTCAACTGAGTTTGGTTAGATTTGTATGATTGTGCTCATGTATTGAAATTGGAGAGCTTCTGTTCCGTCTATACAAATGTAAAGAAATAGTCCCTAGTTTTGAGATAACGCCAGTCACCATTGTATGTGAACACCACTAAACGATCCATACGAAGATGTGCGGTGAAGTAATGCACATCGTCATTCATATTTCATACGGCCAACATTGTTCAAGTTTGACAAAAGTGACAGGGTGTAGTTGAAACTTGAATATACTTATGTAGTAGTACTCTTTCGGTTTCAAATTGTCACTATTTTATGTGTAATCACTAATTCTCAATCGTTCATATCAAATATACATGTATTTATTTATATAAATGTATAGTGATTGAATTTTGGATTTTTAGTATCTACTTAACATTTTCATCACTTTTACAATTTTCTTTTTAGCGAATAAAAATAGTTAATGCATTTTCTTTGCCTTTTTATTATTTGGATTTTGCTAACATTGATTAAAGATTGAATTTTAATTTGTTTTTTGTTTTAAATTTGTCTTTAATTTGATTTTTTTTGTGAGTGATTCCCTTTTTCCATACACATCTAAGTAAATATTGTTGAAAAATGTTAGATATACAAATATTTTGTCAATATTATTATTATTTTATGAACGAAAGAGTGTGATTCGTTCACCAATTATCTTAAGTGTTCGCAAGAGTAACATGATTGGATTGGATAATCACATTTCACAATTTTGTTTTTTGAATAAGAGTGTATCAAAATTATCGGTATAATTTTTTAGAATAATTTTCTTTGTTGCAATATTAATACTATTATATTACCACCAAACCTGCCATTGAAGTTTATGAATATTAATGATGCTGTGTACCATGGAAAAGGCAATTCAATAATAAATTCTTGTAGTATGGTGTTCATGTTAGAGGGGACATCTTATCTTTTGTCCATAAAGAGAGTGGGGAGAGTTATCCTTGTGCAATTGCGTTTGCACCGTCCCCTCTTCCTCTTGCAACTCAAGTAGGTGGATGCATACTTTTTCATCATTAGAAAAGTATTAAATGTCTTATAATCTATTCTATTTTCGCATTTATGCTTTTGATAAATTTTTAAAACATATATATTTGAATTTGTATATTTAAAAATTAACAAAATAATTAGAAAGACAAATTATAACTCTTAATTATTACTCGTATTATTAATGCCATACTTAAAAAATAACAGTTACTTAGCCAATAAATTTATCGTTATTAGACTAACTTATAAAGCTTAGTCAATTTTTAGTTAATCAAATTTTATCCTTTAAATTCGTGGTTGTAGCTCAATTTAGTAGTTGAATTACTACTTCATGACGTGAGTAATTAAATTATCAAACTGAATTATAAATTTATAATATTAAATTTGAAGTGGGCAAATTAAATACATTGAAAATTGAAAAATGATAATGAGTCACAAAATTAAAGTTAAAAAATTATTTTGGATTAATTAAAATTTAAAAAATTGAATTGAGTTTTTACAAGAATTATTACTTTTAAACTTAACTATTGAAGGCATGAAGGGGGAAGGGCCAAAGGAAAGGAGAAAGGGGCAGCAGTCCCACTAGACAGTTTTGTCACGTATGAAACGGGTAACTGCAAAGAAAAATGAAAAAGACATTAGCATGTGCATGAGCCTCCAAAACTGTGGGCAGGTTGTGAACATTACACACCCCCTGGCCCTGTTTTCACCTTTTATCGTCGTTTTCTCACATTCAGGGTGCGCCCCCACTAACCTTACTTATATTCTTAATTTCTCAAGTAAGGTAGAAAAACTTGATTAATAAATAATAATAGATGATTCTATACGTTGTATCCAGTACATACGCATAAAATAAGTGAAATAAAATATAGATGAAAACATAAGGTGGTGTGCAGTGTGGCCCACCGAAACAAAAACAAAACCAACAACATGGCGCAACAAGTAGAACCAGCCTTATCCAAAACAGGGGTGGTCAAGTTGTATTCTTTTTCTATGTGTTAAGCGCTCTCTTCCCTTCCCTTTCTCTCTTATATATAAAGTTGATCTTCTGTCATCTCCTCAAGTGACCAAAAACAAATTCTCACACATACAAATACAAGTTCACATAATTGGATCATCTATCACAATCTCTCTCGGCAATCAAAATGTCTGACATTGCTATGCTGGTGGCGGAGGAGTACGAGAGGAGAGCCAAGGTCCTGAGGAAGGATGGTCATGGTGGCGTTGGAGATAATGGAGATATTCTGAGGGTTTCTGGTGCTTCCGTATTGCTGTCCAAGCTGAAAGATGACAAGAACAGGCTTCTCAAATGGGTTTCACACTTGGAACCTAAATCACAGTTTGGTGACGCTGCTTCTGGTAGCTTCTTCTCCGCTTGAAAATATCAAAAATCAAAATTCACAAATTCATGCTCATGGTGTCTCATTTTTCTTTAACGTCAAATCCTGATGTACCGTGTACATAGCCATCTTCACAATCTAAGGATTTTCTGTTCTTAAACTTTCAACAGAATTTTCTTCCATATCCCTTGTTAATTTGATGATTCAAAATTTTTAATTCTATATTGGTAGGATTACTTCGTATATTAAGAAAGAAAATTATAAATAACTAATATTTTTTTAATTAATAATTAATCAATATTAGTAATTATTATTTATTTAAAGAAATAAAATATTCTTAATTTTTTTTTAAAATAAACCATTCAAAATTTAAAGCAATAGAAACTGGAAAACATAATATCTAAAATCTAAAAAAATAAAAAAATAGAATATTTAAAATTTAAAAAAATAGATTATTCAATTTAAATTGTTGATTAATATTGGTTTAAATTTTTATTAATTATGTAGTATTATTGAGTAGGAAATATATCAAATTTACATAAGAATAAAATAAAATAATGCTCAGAGCGGCGAGCCAGCAAGTTAAGATTTTTCTCATTCGCGGATGCATGTATTTATTTATTTTTAGTAGGGTTTCGGATACGAATATTGAAAAGAAAAAATCTAGTAGAATAATTTGTCCCAATTCAATCCCACCTGGCGGCAATGCATTGTGCATGTCATTTGTGTACGGCAGACATGGTGGCAGTGGTAGGGTGAAACCCATGGTAGCATAAAAAACGGATAAATCGAACCGCTTCTTTTTTTGGGCTGAGAACTAACTGGTAGGCCCATTTCTGAGATTTTCGTTTGGGCCGGATGAAACAGTGAACACATTCCCTTTTACTATGCTATGTGCCCAGTGCCCCATGGGATAATGAATTCAGCATTTATTCTAGAGTTCTTCAGATGTAGGAGAACGTTCAAAATTAAATTTATTTTAATAATTAATTTTTAAAGATAATAAATTACGTCATAATTAATTTTTTGTCTGGATATTTTAATTGAATTGAAAAGTGATATAGTGTATTTGGAATCTATGAAAAAATTGTTTTTAAGTTACAAGTTATAGAAATAGGTATGAAATAATTGTTTACATTTTTTAATAATTGATATTTAATACTTCAATCTTAATGTGCTGAAGTCAAAATAGAACTCTAGGTTCTACCGCTCTAGCTCCGATACAAAGAAAGACTTGCTTGATATAGTATAAAAAGTCAAAAATGCGTTCCAAAAATAAAATCTACTGAGGCTGGTGGTCCAACTGATTTGTTCCAAGTAATTTTTAGATAACTTGGCAGCATTTATGTGTTGTTTCATTTACAGCTAAGTTTTGATAAAGATTTATATCATTTATGCATGCTATGTCATTTTAATATTGATGCCGAATATCCATAAATTTATAATCAAATTGCCCCTTTAAAAAAAAAAATAATAATAATAATAATAATAACCAAATTGCCGCCTCTGACTCACTTATTTATGATTGCATTTGTTGGGATTTTAAATTATTACTTGTTGCATAGTGCCATAAGCGAACTTTCTTTCTGCTGCGGCCACTCCTTACTATCAATGGCAGAAATTAAAATGCATTTTTGGAACACACGCTTCACTCGTGATTGCTTGCCATTTTAATTTATGTTATCATCATATAGTCTAATTAATAGTCTATGCATTCCTTTTTTTCAGAGCAGATATATAAATGAAAAATTGAAAATGAAGTGATTTCGATTCTGCACTCTAAAGTTTGGAGCTTAGCTTTCTGACATCAATTTCATAAAATACACGAGTTCAGTACTATAAAATACCATTTTTCTCACTTAGAAATTTGCAACTTTGTATAATGCCATTATATGTTGGATTGAGTTAGATTTAGACACTTAGACTTTCCTTTTAATCAAATTATTGGTATTTTAATTGAAACTTGTAACTAATATCTTTATATAGTACCTATATAAAAAAAACCTCATTATTTAAATACATGGAAGAGTTAAAAACTAAGCTAAAGTAATTCCAAAAGGAAAGGGAAATGAACGTGGTCCGGCACTGAAAACTAAGATTTGAGTAAATAAGAGTAATTGGAGAAAGCTAGAATCACCATTTATAATTTTATATACACCTTAACAAGGCTGAATTTGATGCTTGACTCTTAAGGTGTCTGAATAATAATAATAATAATAATAATAATAATAATAATAATAATAATAAATGAAATTATCTTTAATGAAGAAATTTTCATCATCTGAACTAAACATTTTCATCAACACAAGAAAGTAACATATAAAATGAACAGTTGAATCCACAATTAAATAGTTAAATCCTTTTATATCTAATTTGAGTCCGGTGTTGTATATGCATTTGATGGAAAGAAATGTAAAATGGGTGTTTTGACTTGATTGTAGGTAAAAGTAAAACACGTTATAAATGCCTTACCAACTTATTAGGCCACGTAATTATAGTAATTAATTAGTATAATGTATATATAATATAGAAGATATTGGCAATATTCTCTTAAGTGTATAGCAGCAAGAAAGTAGTTAGGCATTAAAATTGATGCATTTCCGAGCCAAAATAAAATCCTTTAAAGCATGGGCCAACCACCCAATTCAAGGGAAATAGAGTAGCAGCGCAATGCATTTCCAGTTAAGTATTTGAAAAGATGAGTGGTATTTTAATAGGATGACTCATTCGTTTTGTATTTATTTGTATACTCGTTACCTATAAAATGAAGCATGAAAATGACTCACATTCAATTTTATGGATCGGTAATAAATAAGTCATATTTCACTTAACTAAAGAGTAAAGACTTAATTACGAAGTAAAGAGGAAAATAGAGACCAAGTGCGGCTTTTAATGCCCTTTAATGTTTTTGTCTCGATATACATATATTTATTAGCAATACTAAGTAATAAATAAAAATTCAGCTAATAATTTAAATTAGATATTTTATTTTTTTATATTTCAAATGTTTTATTTTTTAATTTCGAATGTTTTGTTTTTAAAATTGGTTAATAATTACTTTAGGTTTCGGATGTTCTATAATTTTATTTAAATAAGTCATATCTTAATTAACTACAGACTTAAATGATGAAATAAAGAGGAAAATAGAGACCAAGTGTGGCTTTTAATATTTTTGTCTGGATATACATATTTATTTTGACAAATATTATATATCTAAAATTTTTTAAAATAATGAGTATACACATCTAAGTGAATTAGTAACCAATCCGAACCAAGTCACTTTTGTCCACTCTCATCATCTGTGTATAATACACGTAAAATTGTCCACTTTCACACTTAAAAAACGTGCTTTTTCTCTCTCCTCCTGCTATTGTTGATGATCTTCTTCTTGAAACAGAACCATATTTTCATAAAAAAAAAATAGGACCGGATTTATATATAAAATAGAATCAGATTTCTGGAAGAAAAAAAATAGATTTTTGTTTTTTTTTAATCGAATCGGATTTTTTAAAGAAAATAAAGTAGATTTCATTGGAAAATAGAACTGGATTTATTTGAAAAATGGAAACAGAAACTCTAAAAGGAGATCTGAGTACATTTGAGTACATAGAAACAAAACTCGATTGGTTGAACAAAAGAAACGAATTTCTTCTTCATCATTTTCTTCCATAAATTGCATCTCATTACAAAAATAGAATCGGATTTCTTATAAAAACTGAACCGGATTTGTCAAAATAAAAAAATATTTCTTTTTTCTTCTTCTTAAATTAAATCTCATTAGAAAAGCAGAATCTGAACCGGATTTGTTAAAAAAAAGTAATTCTCTTTTCTTCTTCTTCATCTTCTTCTTCAATGGAATGTATCTCATCACGAAAACAAAACCGATTTTATTTTAAAAACAGAACCGAATTTCTTTAATAAAAGAAACATATTTCTTTTTTTTTTTTTCATCATCTTCTTCAATGAAATGCATTTAATTACAAAAACAGGACCGAATTTTCATTATAAAATTGAACTGGATTTTTATAAGAAACTGAACCAGCTTTTTATAAACAATGAACCAGATTTTCATTAGAAATTAGAAGTCCCTAGGCATCCAAAAAGTGAACCTGATTTTTATAAGAAACTGAACCGGATTTTCATGAAAAAATGAACCGGATTTTCATGAAAATCAGAAGCATGCCTAGACGTTAATCTTGGCACCTGAGCGTATAAAAACTGAACCGGATTTTTATAAAAAACAGAACCAAATTTATTTGAAAAACAGAATTCATCAAACTCCAAAAAGAGATTTGTACATAATAAAAACAACAAAAACATTAAAATTGAACCGGGTTTGTCAAATAAAAGAAACGTATTTATCTTTTCTTCTTCTTGTTCATCTTGATCTCTTATAAAAACTGAACCGGATTTGTCAAATAAAAGAAACATATATCTCTTTTCTTCTTCTTATTCATCATCTTCTTCAATAAATTGCATTTCATTAAACCCTAAACATAACTCTTCTTCCTATTCTATTTTTTCTTCTTTTTCCTCCTCCTCCATTATTATAAATTTTTTTGCAAATCCGATTCAGGAAGCGTGTTTGAGAAAGCGGTGTGCCTTTTGAGATGAGAGAAAATCTTGAGAAAGCGGCACGCCTTTTAAGATGAAAACGTGTGTATCAGAAAAACTTGGCTGGACTTGATTGGACAATTCACCTATACTTATTGTTTTAAAAATCCCTTTTAGAATTAACTCTGATTTTTTTTATTATTATTTTAAATTAGTCTGTCATTAAGAAGGGTACGGTGTTCCCTATCTTATTGCCAGCAATATCTATCTAATGTACTTATTGGAGATAGATAGTGCCTTCTCTTTTAGAACTAAGCAATTTTATTTTATTTTTGTAGTTGAGTTTCTTCTCTCCAACAATAAAGTATCTACTCATTTAGATATTTATAGACTAAAAAGTTCTCAACATGTTCATGATTAATCTAGCAAGATTGGAGTTCATATCATTACTTAATAATTTAAACCGAAACTTAAATTCAAATACTTAATGAACTATGAATGATGCAAGCCTAGCAGTTGCAGTTGACTCAGAAGGACAAATATATAGACATAAGATATTAAGAACAAACATGTTCAGATCAGATAAATAATCCCAGAAGGGGTACTAATCACTAAGTAAGAATTAACCAAATCCGTCTGTACATTTGAGATACCGAGTTCCAAACCAGCTAAGCTAGTAGAATTTATTAAAACTTGAAGACAAATTTAAATTCTATAATATATACATACATGATCAGAGATATCTATGCAAAGTACGGTTACTACCTCTCATTGAAGACAACAAAAGAAAAAGCTGATCATCATTGGCTTCATAATAATCTACCTCATTATTGTTATTGTTGTGATGATGATTATGGTGATTCTGATTAAGATACTTTGCAACAACATAATCAGGTAACAGCTTGTTCCTGCAAAGAGGGCAAGTAGCACAAGATTGTTGCAACCACTTGTCCAAACAATCCCTATGAAAAGCGTGCTGACACTTGAGGTTCCTCAATTTATCACCTTCCTGGAATTCATTCAAGCACACTCTGCATTCAACATGATCAGGTTGCTTCAACATGCTCTTGGTGTAGTGAATTGTGGGGTTCTTCTCTTCAATGAATCTGAGATACTGGGCTGTGGTGATTGTGCTGCTGCTGCTGCTGCTGCGTTTGTCTGATTTGAGGTACTGAAGAAAGAGGACAGCTTCTATGAGCATGTATGCTAGCAGAACTAATGCTTTAGCGTACAGCTGATACAACACTTCTGATATGCTCATCATGCCTCTGCTTTTTGTTTCTTTCCCTTTTTTCTGGGTCTGTTTTAGTTCCTTTTTCTCTCAAACCGCAATCAATGGAGTCAGGTTCAGTGTTAGTACGTTAGCAATAACTTCTTATACCGCTCCCCTGCACCTTCTTGGGACCCCTTCTCCTTTTCCTTTTGTATTTATCTTTAACAGTATATATTACTTCAACTGAAATTCTGCCACAAGAAAAATTTTGGTATAGATACAATAATAAAAAAGTACTTAATTTTATTTTAAAATATAAAAATAAAATGATATATTCAAAAAAAAAAAAAATTCATCTCTAAGTTATTTTTTATCCTCACCTTAATATGCACCTTATTTCAATGTCTAAATTTGGATCACAGAGAAATGAAAAACGAAAAATGATTAAAAATAGATGGAAATTCAGCTATGGTTGTCTTTATGTGAAGGTATAATAAAAAATCGTTGGATGATCTGACACAATTGATTAAGTTGTTATTGAATAATTTTGAACTATCGACTTCATGTGAAGTCAGCTGCATCTGAATTATCATATTAAAAATATTACTTCTAAAAAGATAAAAAGTAAGAACTTCTCTCGAATTGCTTTTTTTCTTTTAAGTTAAAAAAACAACCTTGTAAAAATTAGTAAAGCTGATAATTTTAGACATAATTATGTTTAAACAGTTATTTTAAGTCGAGCTAAGTTGAATTAGGTCGAGTTCACAGAAATTGAACTTATTATGGATCAACTAATTAACAATCGAATTTATTTTTTAAACTCAAGTTTAGCTTACTAAAAGCTCATGAGCTAGCTTAAACTCATAAGCCGATTCAAATAATAAGAACATAATATGTAATTATATTTAATTAGAAAAATTCTACTATGAAATCATTTATGGTGTCTTTGATGAGGACACTTCAATATTTGTAATATCTAAAAATTCACTTCTCTCTCTTCATAATGATAATTATTATACAAACTCCAATGATATCATTTTTAAAACCATGTATTTGAGTGGTTTTGGAAAACATTAATAAAATATAAATATTATATTTATATTTTATTTTTTAATAATTCTAAAATTAAATATATTAATTTTATTTTTTGTTAGTTTTGAAAAAATAAATTTATTGTGAATGTGGATCTATGTAATAGTGAGTATTTTGGGCCTAGAAGTAACCATTTTTTTAATAAAAGATTGGACCGTTATTTCTTTTTTTAGAAAATTATTCAAAAAAATGGTTAGAAGAATTTAATTATAAAAAGGACTATAGTACTAAAATTATCAAAAGAGATTAATTCTTATAATATTTAGAAAAAATGATCTATGTATCTTTATAAATAATTGTTAAAAAGATAAATATATCTTTTTTATTATTTTTGTTAAAAACTAAATAACTCTTTTTTTATTTTTATGACAAAAAATTTCCTTTATTTAAAAATTAAAATCAAATAATATTAATTTAATAATAAACACACAAAGAAAGAAAAAATAAATCAAAATCAAATTCTGCTCCCAAATTCTTCATCTTCTCCCACCGTAGCAAGTGCAATTTCACAAAAATAGTTAAAAAATTTTAATATAAAAGCATTCGGTTATAGTTTGCAAAATACACATATACTTATCTGTTATTTATAGAGCAATCTAGGATGTCTGATTAATTGTTTCTGGAGCAAAAATTATATATTTCTTTTAAATTTGGATACATGTTTGGCAATAATAAAATTCAAGAGTTAAGAACTCAATGCCAAAACAATAATAGAATAGAATTATATTATAAATGAAATTGTATTAATAAATATTTGAGTGTAATAGACAAGTAAAGAAAATATATTTATAAAAAATAAATAAAAAATATCTTAAAGATATAGTTGTGTCTTTTAAAAAGAAAAGATTTGATCGTTTATTCTAAATATTATAAGAAGTAATTCTGCTTAATAAATTTAATACTAAGAGTTTAAAAGGTCCTTTTTAAAAATTAAATCTCCCTAACAATCTTTTTGAGTAACTTTTTCTTTTTTGTAATTTTAATAATTAAAATATAGCTCATAGAAAAAAAAATGAAAGAATGAATAGGTGAAGAATCAATTAAAAAAAGAAAGAAAGAATGTGTTCTGAAAAATATAAAATACGTTAATTTCGAAGGAATATATATAAAAAATATTTAAAGGCCTTACTCATAAGTCTAATTTATAGGTTTAATTTCTCCATAGATAAAATTTTATATTTTTTAAGTGATATTTTTTTTAAAAAAGTTTATTATTTATTCTTATATTATTATGCAATATATATGAATTAATCCATGTATCATTATAATAAAAAAAGATGTAATTATTTTTTTTCGTATCAAGTCCCTTTAAAGTTATTTTTTAAATTTTATTTAAGGTTTATTTTATACATTTCACTTTTTACATTAAATATATTTTTTTATTGCAAATAATTATTCTGACAAAAATTAAAATTTACTAAAAATTTATAAATTTCTTATATAAAATGTCTTCTATGTAAATAAAATGTTTCTTTATATTTATTATTCTATGATTTTTTATGAAAAAATAATTATTTGTTGAAAACTGAAAACTAAAATTGTTATTAAATTAATTTCATTTTTAAACAATAAATAAAATGAAATAAATATTATTTAATTATATTATCTAGCATTAATTGCTTGACTGATTATAAATTAGATGTGAAATATATTTAATGCATAAAGCTGAAGTTAATTAACTCCTCAAGTTACTGTTTCCAAAGCTAAATATAAATCCATGGTCAGGATTTAATCTAAGTATCTATTCTCACCCAAAGATAATTAAGATGTCTTCTTCAAAAACCTCTTCATTTAATTATATATAAAAACCTTTTATATATATATATATATATATATATATATATCAAATTCGACTCACCAACTCAACTTATGGAGTCATTAACAACTTAAATTCAAGCTATAATTCATAAGTTAGCTTGACTTACTTTCAATTCTACTCATCTTCCTACGGTTACAGTTAGAACGTTAGTTATTTCAAGAGATAATGCAACGGGCTAGAGTAAATTATGCGGATATTTTGTTCATTTTCATGTAAACTTTTTATACGTATTTTATTTGTTTTATTATTAAATTAATTAATTAAAATAAAAAATAATCTTTTTAGGAAGATATCGACGAAGCACAACGCGGTGATGACAATGATGTCATAATCATATGACTAGTGAGTGAGTAGTGAGAGAGTGAATGCATCTTCAAGAATTTGATTCTGAACAACCGCCCCCGGGTCAAACCCTTAACGTTCAACCAATAGTTGCGTTGAAAGTTGTAACAGAAACATCCTTTGCATTTCTAGAGGTTTCTTTGCGCGGCAAAGATTAACAAAATTTGCAAGATAACGATAACTAACCCATTCTATTCCTTTTCGCACCCTAAATTGAGGGAAAAAAACTTATTAAAGACCTATTTAAATACTTTTTATTTTTCAAAATAGACACCTACCCCCAGGCCGAACCAAGTGGTAAACAACTTGAGTTTGTTTTTATTTTTTGGGAGTGAACTTGAGTATGTTTAAACAGGTCTCAAATTTAAAATATATTGTATGTAACTATTTTCACAAAGAAAGTCAGCTACCAAAACTAAGTGTGGGCTCAGTTCGGGTCTAAATTAATTGAGGCAAAACCGAGAAAAAATGGATAGAAACCTGATTCCAATCTAACTCTTAGATGTTAGCCGGGGTCCACCACTATTAATTGTTGAGAATGGGACTGCACAACATGCTATGTAGTTTTGGGGCTGTCCTGTTACTTCAGGGAACCAGTTTTAATTCCATCAACATTAGGATTAAGATATTTAAAGCAAGCAAAATAAATATTAGAGTATATATCAATTTTGATCTCCAAATAATTCTAAGTCTTCGATCCAATCTAACTTACAGTCACGGAATAAAAAGTTGGAAACTAAATTAATTTTAGTTAGAGACTAATGTTTTTGATTTAAAATATATAAGAAACTAACATCAGAAATTCAGAATTGAATAAATTTGAATTCTATCTCTAATCTCTTTTGGCAGAATAGCAAAATGTAGGCTCATGTTAGTCAAGTACATTAGTACAAATCGAAAAACTTGATCCATAGCTAAACAAATACACGGGAGAATGGCATCAAATGAAATAAAAATCTATACCTGGGGGCTGGGGAAATGGAGGCGCTGAGTTATCAAGGGATTACTATGATTGGTCTCCTCATCAGTATATACAGTAAAGTACATCACCATCAAAATTTGTATTGAGATCCCTTATATATTTTGTTCATGATGGGTCTCCTATCACTATCAGTCTTGGATGAATTTGTTTAGCGAATTTAGAATGTGTTGCAGTCAGCTACAGATACATTCCCTTCTAATCCCGGGGACCAGGGTGCTGCTATAATGCCATTTCTTAAGTCTTGGCCCCCCAACTATTTTCCAGCTCACCACCAGCCATCAATAAATTAAGACTCCAAATTTATTTCAAAGAGATCAATGTTGATTACACTTTAACTGTTGCTATTCTCACATGGAATGTTGATGATTACCATAGTACACCATTCCAGGGGGTTGAAGTGGTTGGAAACCATGTGGTGCTGGGGCTTGCTGGGGCATATTATGTACGGGAAGATGCTGAGTTATAGGCGCTGGTGGTTGCTGACTTATTTGCAGTGTCTGATGTGACATAGGCACGATTGACCCCATCATATGGGGTGGGGGTGGTCCTGGTGGCAATGGTGGGATGCTACCATAGCCATATGGTGGAGGGACAACTCCTACCGTTGCCTGCAGATATTGCTGAGAGGGTGTATTTTGTATCATCTGATATTGACCTTGTGATGCAGAAGCTGGATTTTGCAGGGTGGGTTGTGGTACCACAACTGAAGGATATGACTGAATTGGAGTGGTGAGTAACTGTTGTGAGGACATAAATACATTTCGATCTGATGTTGGTATTGATTTATCAGGATTTGGAGTGGACTCGGAAGCTAGACCAGCACTTTTTGCCTCTTCTGCTGCAAATGATGAGAGTACAGAACTCATGATTAATTGAGAAGATGAAGAAGCTGCTAGCTTATCAGCAACCTCAGCAGCAATCGCTGCAGTTGACCTCTTAGTCGCTGCTTCTGATTTTGCATTTGCATTGGCAACTGAAGTCGTTGCAGTTGATGCTTGGTATAAAAAATCTTCATTGTCAAGTCGCTTTCGCATGGAGCTAGCCTCTTCTACCTGTGCTTGTGCTACCTAAAAAGTCATTTAATGAGAAATATGAGCATAAAGTTCAAAT
>JASCZI010091006.1:666-12869 GCA_036250425.1 Stylosanthes scabra
AGATACCCTTTACACCAGGAATAACATCAACATAGTAGGGTACTCAAAGATATGGCCTATCAAAGAAAGAGGCTGTCTGAACACCTTGGTTAGTCATCTCCATAATTGCAACAACCTTGGTCTTCAAGTAATAACTGGAATTGAAGGACTCTCCTTGACTGAGGAAGAGGCCAGCTCATCACAGAACACTATACAAGAAGACTTGAATCAGTTCCAGGCAAACTTTTTCACCTCTTCAGTGATGTTTCCAACACCACTACTCTCACAAGATTCTGACCCATGGGGTGGTCCATTGTCTCAAAACCCTTATGACTATGAAGAGGAGACAAATGCAAGAGTCTATCCTATTCTATCTAGCCCTACCCATGTAGATACAGGAATAAATGATGAGGAAGAGGAAAACCTTTACTGCCAGCAAAGCGATGATGACAATCTACCACCACACATGGAGCATGATGACTTTGCTGACCATGAGCCAATCATCAAATAAAAAGGAGACCCACAACTGCATGATTATGTATAATTATGAGTGCTTTACTTTTGCTTTTAGAAAAGCTACTTTATTAAAAGTTGCTTGTCTGCTAATAATGTAAGGCGATAAGAACGCATAATCTTATCTGTCAAGTGTGATGTTTTTATTGGATGTTTAGATTTCTGCCTTATCCTGAGACCTCTATATATAGAGAGGTTCTCCTTCCTGGTAACATAAGAGCTTTCATAATAAACCATTGTGAAATATTCCACTACTATGAGTTTCTAAGTTTTCTCTCTTCTCTGAAAACTTGATTTCCCATTATGCTTATCTTTGTTCTCTTAGTTTCATGTATGCTCTAGACTTGCCTCAGTCATGAGGATCCTGTCTATCAGAAATGAAACTGAACAGATCCTTGGGATTTTCGTGTCCTGGAAAACAAGGGCCATGAACATGGATATGCTTGTTACCATAGTTCGGGTTCCCCTGTTAATGATGTCGTGGATAGGCTGTGAGTTTTTGGGGTTAAGGACTCGTAACAACCATGTCTGTGGTCGAACCTTCGGAAGTACGATTCGATTACCCCAGTGGTATAGACATCACTAATAGGGGAACCCGGACTATGGTAACAAGCATATCCATGTTTATGGCCCTTGTTTTCCAGGACACGAAAATCCCAAGGATGTGTTCAGTTTCATTTCTGATAGACAGGATCCTCATGACTGAGGCAAGTCTAGAGCATACATGAAACTAAGAGAACAAAGATAAGCATAATGGAAAATCAAGTTTTCAGAGAAGAGAGAAAACTTAGAAACTCATAGTAGTGGAATATTTCACAATGGTTTATTATGAAAGCTCTTATGTTACAAGGAAGGAGAACCTCTCTATATATAGAGGTCTCAGGATAAGGCAGAAATCTAAACATCCAATAAAAACATCACACTTGGCAGATAACCAACTATTTTCAATTAGTACGAGACAATTATTTTAAAATAATTTTATTTATCTTAAATTTTAAACCCTGAATCATAAACTTTTACTCCTAAAATCAAAAGTTTTCTAATGTTTAGTTAATTAAAATTTGGCTCCTATACTTTTTGATTTAGTTATTTTAAACTATACAAATAATAAAATTTTATTGATTTTTTATTAAGATCATTCAGTCTCTAACGTGAGTTTGACTTTATTTCACCTATTAATTTTAATACAAATTTTAATTTTATATTAGTTTATTTATTATAGCAGTAAAAAATGACATTTTAAAAGTGATATTCTATATTAATAGCTTTGAATTAATAATGTTAAAAAATGACTATTTTTTACTCTTGATTTGAAAACATTTTCCCACCATAGTATTATTTCAAAATGTTTGTGGGTATTAATTTGAGATAAGTAATTTTTTGGTATTAATTAATTGTTGTAAATTTAAATGAATAATTTTAATTCTAAATAATAGATAATAGATACTTATAAAAATTAAGTTAAATACTTTTTATTATTTTTTAAATATTATTCCATTATTTTTGGTATTATTTTTACTCTACGAGTGTACAGTCTACTTACTTATTGTTATTTTGGTTATTTATTATTATTATAATTAATTGTTGTTTATTTTTTTTTTTATTTTGTTATGGTTGCCACCTAGATGAAAGAATATTTGGGATTTTGTGCAAATATCTAAAATTACAAATCTCACTCACCGTAGCAAGAGAAACACTTTATTCAATCAATACCTTTTAGAGTCAAAAGTTACTGGTGGTACTAACTACGTGTCGTACTCTAAGGCATTCTCATGAAACAAGGTTACCCTTGGCCACCGGTGATAAATTCACTACAGAGCGCACCTACATATAATATAGTAAATACTAATGACTTTTTAAGTTGAAAAAATGTTCAGCCGTTATTAAATTATTTAAATGATATCATTTAAATAACTATGTACCTGAATATTGAAAATTAGGGGTGTTTTGCCTTTTGTTTTTCTCCTTTCCTAAAAAAATGTAATTATTTTGCTTCTGCAAGGCTATAAGAGTTTGTTCATGTTGCGTTATTTAATTATTTTGATTCTGCATGGCTAGTTACATGTTTACATGACTTAACCTTGGATTCAATTTTTGTCAGACTATTACACATGTAAACATGCATGCATGTATATACACACAATTAACCTCAGATCCTCATTTTATTTTTCTTAATAGTTTTTAGGATTTAATCTTAATAGGGATAGCTTAATTCTCAACCACAAACCGTAAAAAATAACCTTCTCTGCGAACTAATAATATAATCAACATTAACAACAACAAAAGACATGACATTGATGATAATGAACACATAAGCATGACAGAGATGGTTAAAACTGGAAAGGTCAAATCAGAAGCTGATGATAAGAGTAATTATCACAACAAAACAATAACTAAACCAAAAAAACTACAAATTATGCGTAGACTCAAATCATTGACTAAATGCTGACTAAACAAAACATTCACAGAATTGAAGAACACAGTGCTAGAACAATTATACATTGCAGCAGGGTTCTTTTAATGATCACAACAAAACACTGACTAAATGCTGATAAGACTAACTCGTAGAATTAAATCCTTATTTTTGTAACATTTTTTATTAATTTTCACTAAAGCCTCCTTTAATCCTAAGTTCTCATAGTCTAATTAGTATCAAGGTAGTGAATTTGGTAACTACCTAACTGGTGACCAAAGCTTTCCATTGCACTAACTTCTTCTTTAGAATGTTTTATAAAAGTTTATGGGTGCACATTATTCCTACTATCCAAGATGACAGACCTGCACTTTTGTCAATAATATCCAAACTGTGCAAGCAAATGTTACAGTTATGCCTATTAGTAGTATTATCATCCCAAAGTGACCATTTTGACTGCAACAAACACACAATTCAGTTTGTCATTTTATCAAGCACAATGCGTGCATTAGGAAAGTTGCAGATATCAAAGATTTTAAACAAGATGAAAATGAAGGTAATGTCATGGGTAAACAAACATTGAAAGAAAGAAAGCATAGAATTTTACTTGAGGACGAGTTTGGGAAGGTGGTGGTGAAGATATGTTGAAGGGTTTCAACAGTAACAACAATCTCTTAGCTGCAATTGCCATTTCCTTTGTTATGACCATAAAGACAGTGCTCCCTTTACTATTCACATCTTCCTTCTCTCTCTCGTCTTCTTCAGAGGAGACCATGACGGCAATATCGTCTTCCCCTGCCTTCGCCGCATTCTTTTTCTTCTCTTCAATTGGTGTCTATCATTCTCTTTCTCCCACAGAGTCCTCTCGTTTTTCTAAATCTCTGCATCTCTTCCTCTGTTTTGCTTTGAAATAGAAAATTGATCAATTTTATTTTAGTTGTTCTTTCTACAATGAATTCAAAACACCCGCTCGCTACTTCTACAACTCATCTTGGGCCGATGTAGCATATGGATCTCATTAGAAGATCTCATTAAAATGCGACACGTGTCCAGCAGGAGAGCGAGCTGTTATTCTCCTTTTATTAGGAAAGGAGTAGGGGTATGTTTGCCATAAAATAGAAAGAAAATAAATGGGATGCTCTCTATTTCCCTCCTATTTCAACTCAAACAAATTAAACATACCTTAGAGAAAAGAAATAGATTTTCTTAGATTTTTTTGTCGATTGTTTCATAAAGCATAATTTCTTACCATTTATTTTTTAAGTGGAACCATAAAAAACTATGTGAGAGAAGATATTGAATGGTGAGAGATCACACTTAACAAATAATTGAGAAAAAAAAACTCAAAAAAATCTATTCTCTACTAGAAAAGAATATCATAAATTACAACTTAAACTACTATTCCTCCTTTTATTAGTGTGCTACTATTATTTGTAGTGTAATTATTTAATTGGGCCTAACTCCTAATCCAATGCTAATCCTAACAGCTACACTCAGAACTTGAGCTATTATTATTTCATTTTACTTAAAGTTTTGTTATCAAGATGGATCAATAATGCTTGAGGGGAGTTCTGTTTTTGCTACTCTTCCCGTGCTATGAAAGCTACCCATTATATATGACGATGGAGGAATGAGTGAGAATAAGTGGTCAGGGGCGGATTTAAGGAGGTGAGTGTGGGTCTTGGCCCTAAAATTTTCAAATATTTAATATATAATATATGATGTGCATTATTCTTCCAATCAATATATGGCCAATACTTACATGCATATCACTTACATGCAGAGTATGTAGATTATAGTTTTATTAGGATAAGTTTTTGTTTTTGTATTTTTTTTTTAAATGGATCCATTTGATTCATTGCATTTACACAATTTCTGTATTCTCTTCACTCTATGAGTTGTTACCTTGATATATTGGTTTAATGGTTAACTGGTTTCAACTATACTAGATTTAAATCCGCACGATGCACAAAAAATACATAACTATAAATGAGAATATTTTTTAGTACTAAAAGATAAAATTATTTAAAACTATTTGGTGAAATATTATTTTATATACTTATTTAGTCTAATTTTAAAATATATAATTAATATTATATATACAAATATTCTTGTATATTCGGTTAAACCTACCATTTTTCTCTTTCTAAGTATTAATTAACTTATAATTTAGAAATAGTATATGAATATATACAAAGAATGACAAATTGTTTTTAAAATTGTATAAAATAAATTCAATGACCAATAAAAATAAACTATGGTCATCACTCATATACTAATTTTTTCAAATATTTATGCAAAACATTAGTAAAATAATAATAAAAATGGTGGAGGGATTGAAATGGCTAGAGTAAAAAATATGAGATTATGTGAAAAGAAGAGATTAAAAAAAATAGTATTTAGTGAATGTTAATTTATATAGTAAATGAGAAGAAGAAAAAGAAGTCATATGTTCGTCGCCGTTCTAAGAGAGAGAATACGATGGAGAAGAAGAGTGGTGGTGGTAGAAGTGGCGGGAGTGGTGATTGTGTCGTTGGCGATGATAGAGTCCGAAAATGATTGTAGTTGTGATGGTGAAGATGATGGTGGCTAGTGCGATGAGATAAAGTGAAATATTATTTTCATTTGGTAGCTAGAATAATATAAATAAAATGGATATTATGTAACGTCTTGGACTTTTATGATAAATGATAAATTCTACTATAAAAAAGAGGTAATGAATATTAGTAATATAGTAATTAATCGAAACAACATATGTAACTTTTATGACAGAGAATACCTATGAAAGGGTAACATATTACTAATATTAGTAATGAATATTAGTAATATAATAATACAAAAATCTATAAAATAGATAACTACGAAAGAGTGTTGTAGAATAGATAACGTTGGTTACATTTCATATGACTTTTCATTAGAAATAGTGATAACTATAAATAATGATTAAATAATAATTCAAAACAATTAATTAAAGACAATTATGAGACTCTTCTAAGTAGAAGGCTTTTGGAAAGAGGAGGCTTTTGGGAAGGCTTGGAAATGCTATTTGTGTGATTTTGATAATGTGGCATTCTGATATGGAGTTGAGATGCTGAGATTGAATGCAGAGCTACCTTGGTCTCTCATTTTATATGTCCATTTTTATTTTGAAGAATATTAAACAAATAGAAGTATTAATACTGTGACTAAGGAAATTGGTAATTAATAAATATAGTAAACTTTGTAATCTTTTATTTTCATGCATGTAGATCTTTTTATTTTGAGAGATGATAATGTCTAAAGTATTAACTCGTGAATATATTGAAGAACATGGTTTTTGTTCTTTTTTTTTATGGTGATTCCTGCACATAGACGAAGTAATTTTATCCATAATTTATTAAGTAATAAAATAATGTTTTAGTTTAAGTTGGACTAATGACATTTACCTTCTGAGTTTTGTGTTATTAATGAAAATAATGTGTTGGTATTTTTTATCTTTTGGTATTATATGTATTTTAATGTGGATTTTAATTATATTTAAAGGCATCATTATAATTTAATTTAAGATTAAGGTTGATTAATAGAGAATATCAATAGTTAGAAATTAATAGACTAATATAAAACATATGAAGTGGTAGTATAACAATGTTGTAACAACTATTATATGACTAGACTCTTCTAAGAAAAAGGTTTTTGTGAAGAAGAGACTTTTGGGAAGATTTAAAAGTGCGTGAGATTTTGATAACGTGGCATTCTAATAGCGAGTTGACATGCTAAGATTGAATGTGAAGCTATTTTGGTCTCTCCTTTTATATATTATAATAGATAATAGATACTCCACGTATAAGTTCAAATTCCATCTCCAATTATTTTTAATTTATTTTGTCGTTGTTTCTATCTTTTGCGTCTTTCCTACTTTGAGACTTACATAATACATATATTGTCCTACAAAAATTACTTTGATTCATAATTTCATAACTCCTAACTCAATATATATTAATACAAATATATTTCACATGCTATATCTACTCATTTATTTTAAATCCATATATTAAAAATATTAAAAAATTAAATTATACTATTTATGGTATATTCCTTATTAAAATAAGAGTAAAGTATACTATTTATGATAAATTATAATATTTAAAAGATAAAAATTAGAATTTTATGTGTAAAGTTTTCTATTTTTTATGGCACTTAAAACTTTTTGTTAAAATTATCAAAATAAATTAGCGTCGCCAAATATATGAATTTCGAATTTTAAGATTTCGGCCCCTTTACGAGATGTCTGGATCCGCCCGGTTGGTGATGCAGACAATTTCCATGTTATACACGCATAACAAATAATATATATCAATTTTTTTACCTTAGATTGAGCTTCATCTGAATTAGACATCATCATCTTCCAGCCTCTAAACCAGTTGACAGGTAGTTCTCCACTAAAGTTGTTAAAAGCCACATCAACAATCTGAGTCATGTTCCAACACTGTTTTCTTTGGCAGTTCCCATCAGACCATGGAATTTGTTTTTTTTTTCCTCTCAAAACCAGGACAGGAAGGGCGAATATGTGGCTCAGAAAACAAGAAAAGGCACCAACTATTTTGTTTCTGCCAAAATCTAATACCTCTAAGGTAGTGCAATGTTCAAGACAGGTTGGAAGTGGCCCAACTAATTGATTATGATTGAGAAGAATAGTTTTTAGAATACATGAACTCGAAAATGTGTCGGGGATATGGCCCGTCAATTCATTACTCCCAAGATTCAATACCCCAAGGTTATCACCTAACTTCAATAAACAATGGAGAAAGTTGCCAGATATTTTGTTATGAGAAAGGTTAAGAACTCGAAGCACTGAAGCATTACACAATGAATAAGGGATGGTGCCATCAAAATTATTGTTTGCTAGAGAAAGATAATTTCTGCTAGACATGTGATAACCGATGTCTGTTGGAATAACACCACTAATATTATTGTTTGAGAAATCCACAGCAGAAGAACTAAAAAAAGAAACTTGGATTGGGCCTTGCAATTGATTGAATTAAAGGTAAAGGGTGTTCAAATCACAAGTAAGGTTCTGGAATGATAGTCCTCCGAAATTAGTTAGAAAAATTGTGAGAGACATAAAGATTTTCAAGATTATCTAGTCCCAAAATCCAATTGGGTATTGTTCCTCGAATTTGGTTATACGAGAGGTTCACAAAATTTAAATCAAATTGGCACCTCAAGAACCTAGTGATCGTTTTCAACTTGCAGGATGCTAAGTTTAGAGTGTAGTTGTGGAAAGGTGGAAAGCACATTATCTATAACATTCACATCATCTATCTCGTTGAATGAAAGGTCTATCTCATATAGGTTTTTGTATTGAGTAAGTGCATCTATAAATATTGACCCACTAAAGTTGTTTGAGGAAAGATCAAGTCCAATAAGTCCACTAAGTTGAAACAAAGGTGGTAGAGTAGACCCCGATAGATTATTGCAACTTAAATCAAGGTATTTTAGTTTTGAGGAAAACACATGTGTGGACTCTTCGAACTTACTAAATTAGTTGTTGGGAAGGATAACCGATTGCAATGATGGGATCATGAAAAGAGATGAAGGGATGTTGCCACGAATGAAATTATAACTCAAGTCAATATTGTAAAGACTTTGCATTCCTTCAAAAAGAGAAGATGATGGAATTGGGCCAACCAAGTTGTTATGTGATAAATCATTTCCTTGAGTTCTTTGAGGTTTGATAATGAAGTAGGAATTGTTCCATTAAACTTGTAGTTTAAAGGATATAATGTTGATAAATGCACCATGTTACCAATAGAAAGAGGAAGTTCTCCAGAGAAGCTTGTGTTACTTAATATTATGGTATGAAGAGATCCATCCATTGAGAATTCTGGAAAGGAACCATTGAGGCCTGGATTGTCTGATATGTCAATAAGTGACAAAGTTGTAATCTGGAAGATCTATGGAAGAAATGTTCCCATCAAACCACAAGCTGTCAAGCTCAATTCTTGGAGGTAAGGCATCAACAACAGAGAATTGTGCCATTCATGTCCCTCGCCAGATATTGATACGTAATCCAGATACATATTTATAATATTGGTGAGGTTTTGAACAAGCTTTCCCAAATTCAAATTATCAAGTTTCAAGTAGTTAGATATTGAGAGAACAAGTGTAACCAACCTTGTAAGTTGAAAATTTTTTGTTGGAACTTGTCCCACAAATCCAGCATCTGCCCAGTTCAGATGATTTAAGTTATTCAATTTGTTAAATCCGGATGGAATGGAAGAATTGAATAACTTGGCTTCCAAATTCAAGAATTGGAGATGTCGGAGGCTAAAAAGGCTACTTGAATTTTCCAATGCACCGTACATGGCTTGCCCACCTAAATCAAGAGCAATAACATACATGAGCGTGATGATCACAGGTTACGCCACTCCAATCATAGCATGGAGTAGTACTTTCATTCCATGAACTCAGCTTCGTGGCAGTGAAAGGGTCGAATGTGAAGTCGTTCTTGAGTTGCAACAACAAAGACCACTGATGATCGAGACAGCGACCAGAAATCACTTCACTGAGACACGTGCAATGGATGATTGATATCACCAAAAACAACAACACTGCTGCTTGAATCTTCATTGCAGACAATTATTAAAGTAATTGCGCATTCAAATAATTAAGTAGTGGAAGCTATGAAATGCTTTGTGGGAATGTTTTGGTGTTTGATATTAGTGCAGCTTAAAAAGTAACATGAATCTTAGTTTCATATATAGTGCAACAACAATGCACCTTCTCTGAAACTCTCATGACTTTTCCATGATCTCTATAATCTTTTTTACAGTATTTGACACGTTTGTCCATCAATCAATCTTATGATGATTTCAATTATTTCGACTTTTGACAATAATGAGAGTTGTCGGAGAAAGAAAGATTCATGTATTTGAAAGCTAGTTGTATGTCTTAGTTTTCTGCTCACAAAATGATTCAGCATGCCATGTAATATAATATGTCATCACTTCTACAACTTATTTGCTCATCATAAATAACTGTGCGTCCAACTGAATTGAAAACAAAAACGCATCTCTTAGATGATTTTTACGTAATAAATTTTAATTAGTTTATTTTTAATTTTTTCTTGTAGTTGTTATTAAGAGAAGGAGAATTATATGGGTCTCAAACTAAAATTGTTATTATCATTTTTTCATCCTTAATATTCAATTTAAATCTCATAGCTATCACAATATTATGGGTTGTGATATAATGGTGATGGTGATGGTGTAATCACCTTTCCTATCAACTTTGGTATCGTTGAAAAATTGAATCCTTAATGTTTATTTGTCCTCCAACAAATAATATAGTACGATATAAGAAAAAAATTAGAATTTTTCTGCATTTTATTTTTATCGTTAGAGTTTTGTATATATATATATAAAAAGAAAAAAAAAATTATTGTAATTTTTATTATTTTTATAATTGTTTTTTTAAAATACGAAAAATAAAATGTAAATCAATGTCACTCTTTTTAATATTTTCTATTTTAAAATTTTATAAAAGAAACAACAGTTAAAAAATTATGTTTCCTATTTTTTCTTTTTCTTTTTATTTTTTATAAAATTTGAAAATATAAAATACTAAAAAAAATTTGGTATATTTGACTTATGCTTATTTTTTATTTTTTAAATCTTACAAAAACTAAAAAAGGAAAAAAATTTGTAGATACCGTTAAAAAAATCGGTCGAATCTTTATTGCACGAAGAGAATGACTCATTGGTGTGAGATTCATCACTCTTACTAGAGTATACCAATAGTGCAAAAATAATGATAGATAGTGATAAGCATAAAGTTATTATATTTAGTTTAACATTTATAATTTCATATAAATAACATTTGTAATTATGTATTTATAACATTTAATATTATGTATTTAATTTAATATCAATTCATAAATGAAAATGAAAATAGAAGTAAGAAAGTCATGGTTATCTATGCTTAAAAACCATCTCAAAAACTTTTGCGCAAAAATTAGTCTCACACCAAATTTTAAGTTTATATCAATTTTATTTTCATTTAAATAGTAATGATTCAATTCTTATGTCTATCTCTTTTTATACTATAGTCTTGATGCATGGGCATCATTGATGGTTTTCCTCACTAGTTTCTTACAAAATAAGTAAAGATTAGGTTAATACCCAAGTAAATTCATTTATATTTTGATCAAACAACACTTTGAGTGTTTAATTAATTGTTTACAGGAAATTCAAAAGGAAATACAAGAGAATTTGAAGAAGTTTGAGGAAGAAGAAACAAGAGAAAGAGGAAGCTTGAGGGTGAAGAAAAGCTCACCCTAGAGACAAGAAGGCCACGCCTAGGCGTGATGCAAGCTCACCATGGGACCATCAAGGTCACGCCTACGCATGACAACCACAAGCAAAGGTCACGCCTAGGTGTCACAAGTAACCCTAGAGTGCACCAAGGTCACGCCTAGGCGTGACCAACACCAACCTGGATGCAAGATAAGCCATGTCTAGGCATGGCACTTAGTGGAACAAGCAGCCCTGGAAGACAAAGCAAGCCACACCTAGGCGTGACCCCAAGAGGAATCATGGATCAACAAATTGAATCATGTAACGACTCGACTTTCAGCATGTCATGATCATGCCTACAACCAGATTGTTAGCTCGGTCGGCCCAAGACAAGCTACTTACGATTTATATTATTTACATACAAGACTGTCGAGGACTTACCGTCGTCATAATGCAGAAGCTTTCAATTCTTATATTACCATTAACTAAAATAAATCCACATAGCACATAGAAGTAAAAACAAGTAGTCAAGTAGATAAAACAACAATTCCTCATTCTCATTCACATAACTTTCAAGCTTTAACATGAAGCGTATACAGGGAAATGAAATACAAAGAAAATACTATGATAATAGTGTTATTAGTTACAACGGTACATGGACTTAGGATATCCCGACCTAACCCTAGCAAGGGTTTCCTAAACTAGGTCTCGGGCTACGACAAAATAAGAACCAAAAATTCTTAGTCCTCTTGTTGTACTAATAACTAGCGAGGCTCACTACCTGATGTCAGAAATCCTTTCGGATTTTCAGACTTTCCACCGGCAAGTGCACCGGATCATATCAAGTAATAAAAGTGAGTAAGAGTTATCGTCCCACGAGGATTAATGGATTAAGCAATAATGATCAATCAATTCTCTGATTAGACAAAATCAAATCTCAAAGATATGGTGAATCAGAATCAAATCTAATAAAATCTAATCAAATCTAAATTAATCAAATCCACTAAAATCATGCAAAATCAATC
>JASCZI010091006.1:23989-34482 GCA_036250425.1 Stylosanthes scabra
GTTAAGAATTGGCTTAAGTCCTTGGAAAAATACTAGTACAAGCATTTGAGTTGTTTAAATTCAAAGCAATTTACGTTTCCGCAAAAAAATATTGATTGTTGTTTAGATACTCAATTCACCCCCTCTTGAGTGTTGTGCATTGTGACTAACATGTTGCTACTTGTTGAAGACTTTTATGGGGCTATTTGTTTCTTCCTGTGTTCTTGAATAATTTCAGTTGGTTCTTGTTCTTGCTGCATACATTAGATGGTATAAAAATTTATAAAGAGTGATTTAACCCAAAAATCACATGAACAACAATTAGGGAGTGATTTATAAAGAGTGATTTAACCCAATAATTATGAACCATTCACCCAGCAAGGTGATTATTTTGTTTCTCTTTGCCTTGATCCACAAAAGGAGAAAAAAGGCTGGTATTTGATTCCATGAAATGAGTGAGACTGAACTTTCAAGTATGGTGACTGAAAATGGCAGAATGAGAGGTAGCTAATAGCTAATGGGATTTTCTGAATTTCGTCACCATATCTATCCTTTAATCACATATGTTCTATGTTCTTGTTCCAAATAATTGGAAAAAGTGAATGTAATAGGATTACCCTTTAATGGTTATTTGTTTCATTCCAGGATTGAAAATTTCTTTTGTTATAATGATGCTGTTTCTTAATGTTTAAATATTTATAACTTTAAAAAAAGAAGTTAACTAAAAATAGGTTGCAAAAAAGTTTGCTAACTCATATTTTAACTATTGTTGTGAACCCTTAATTGATTTGTATTTCTTAAGGTAACCCTTAACTTACTTGGGCAGTTTAATTGATTTTAACGTTTTAATTGAATTTTTGTATGATTTGGTGTTTCTGTAATGATTTGCTATTTTTGTATCATATTGACTTAAAATTGGCGGATGATTTTATTGAAGTTGCTGTAATGATTTTAACATTTTAATTTCTATTGGCTATTTTTCCATTCTTGTTCTTATTTGTTTAATTCGTGATAATCAGTGAAGGAGTCTGATTGTAGTGTATCATTCGATTCACCTAGATATCGTTTTACCTTTGAAATAGAATCTCCTTTCGTTTAGCTACTTGTATTTTTCGTTAAAATCTGATTGTTTTTATGGATCTCTTTTCATTATTAGAACTTGTTGTGTTATTTGACTTGGGAATTGGGAATGTGATAAGGATATTCAGTTTTAAGTGTTTGTGTGTGTGTGTGTGTGTGGTGTTGATTCTGTTACAGTCGAGGAGAAAGGTTAGAGAGCCCAAGGAGGAAACCGTCACTCTTGGCCCTGCTGTTAAAGAGGGCGAACATGTTTTTGGTATTGCTCGCATTTTTGCATCATTCAATGACACCTTTATTGTGAGTGCACTATCTTCACCTTTTTTTTTTCATGTTCTATTTTATTTAAATTTGCTGAATCGATTTTTTGATTGGGTGATTTTCCATTGCAGCATGTGACTGATTTATCTGGAAGGGAAACCCTTGTCCGCATCACTGGTAAGTGTGGTTCTCTTCACATTGCAGCAAGCTACGTGGATAGATACCTTATCTTTAACATTTCTAGAAATTTTCTGTTCTTTTTTTGAAACTCCTGCCTAGTATTATTACTTTTTCCAAGATTATGATCGAGTTGTCTATCACCTGTTTTATGAAATTGTTCCAACTTTCTAGCCGCTATTTTAATGACTACTGCATTCTCAAACTGCAAAATTTTACTTTCTACTTTATTTAGAACCAGAATAAGTGTTTTAGCTGTCCAAGAATTCCTGATAAGTCTTGGAATAAATCCATACATTTCTTATGTATTTTATTTCTTATGATCAGGTGGAATGAAGGTTAAAGCTGACAGAGATAAATCATCCCCATATGCTGCTATGCTTGCAGCACAGGATGTTGCTGCTAGATGCAAGGTCATTAAGATTATCCTTAATTTAGTGTAATATGTTATACAATTGGTTGATTTACATTAGTAATTTTGAATTGTTTGTATCAATAGTTATCAGTGTCAAATTTGTGTCTTTGAATGTATTTCCATTTCCTTTCCTTGTTTGTCTCCTACATTATGTTTCAACTTGTGATCATATCTATGCATAGTGTTCAAACTTTGCTGACTTGATTCTATTTGGAAGCAGGAGCTGGGAATAACTGCTCTTCATATCAACCTCCGAGCCACTGGTGGAAACAAGACAAAAACGCCTAGCCCTGGTGCTCAGTCTGCGCTCCGTGCCTTGGCTCGGTCTGGAATGAAAATTGGCCGCATAAGTAATATATGCATTTTTGAGATGCTGCAATAAACTCGATGCTCTACCAATTTTTGCAACTGTTAATAACATTTTTGTAAAGAAGTTGCTGCTGTTGCTGAAGTTTGCTTTTTTTTTTTTTAGGCAAGTGGAGGTGGAGCTCAGAAACAAAGGATCCTGCGGAATGAGCTTCGTATTTTGTAGTAGTTTCACTGGAAGAAAAGTAAACATGTGATAGTTGTTAGAATTGTGTAATTCATGGAGTTGTTAAAAAGTTGTAATTCATGACTTTTGGGTACTTTATTTAGGATGTTATTAAGTTTAGATCCAAGTTGAACTTGAAAGCTAAGATATATTTTGGTATTTTTTATGATATTTCAAGTAATAGGTTGAGATGGTTGATTTCATATATTGTTTTTTCAGGAAATTCTTAAATATATATGATCTTTTTTTAAATTGAGTAAACAAACAGCTAAAAACAAGGTTGGTCATAAAAAGGCTCCTGCATGTTTTTTTTTTTTTGGTCTGGCATATAGCCACGCTTAAAAAGGGTGCTAAAATATGCAGCAGCCAAACAAGGGTAACCCGTAAAAACGTGCCTATAGCAAACAATAGCCACGTTTAAAAGTGTAGCCATATGTAGTCCTATTGGCACTTTTATTTGGGTAATCAAAACATCATCTATGGCCACGCTTATAAACCATGGCAATATAGTTGATAAGCGACGCTTAAAAGCATGGCCATAGATGAGAAAATATTCACGCTTAAAAGCGTGGCAATAAATGAAAATCAATGGCTATGCTGAAAAGCGTGCCAATAGAGAAACCGCCACGGCAGCATCTGTCACCCTTCTAAAAGAGTGCCAATAGCTTCGAAAGCGTGGCCATTTGAAATTGGCACGCTTTTAACCCCTTTTTTGGTACGCTTTTAACACGTTTCCCCATTTCGGTGAGTGCTTTTTTGGGAAGCTTTTGGGGTCAATAGAATTTTGGAAGAGGAATATAGTAAATTCTAATGCATATTAAGTGGAATCTCAGTACAACAAAAGGTACTTGAGCGAAAAGGACTAAGTGTTTATGATTTAATCCAAAAATGAGTATCGATCATCGTCAAAGAGTGAGATTACTAATTAGAATTAGAATCAGGATTAGGATGTGTTGTTTTAGAAAAACAAAATCACTAATATCATCATTGTATTATATATGGTAGTGCTTTACAAGATAGAGTAGAACAATATGCTATATTTGTGATGATCATATTATAAAACCCAAATTCTATTTGCTTACTACAAACAAAATATCAAAACTATACTAGAATATATGATTTGATATGGAAAGACATAATAGGATATTATCTTTATGTCTAGCCATTTAAAGAGTATACATGTTGCAATTTGTGAAAAACAAAATATAATCTCATGCATTGGCATTGAGTTGCTACGCTGGGATAGAAAAGTTCAATGTTCCATTTATGGTGAATGCACAATCAAAATTCGAGCCCAAACTGTAAATAATTCATAATACAATCTGATCCAAACAACGTGAATCACGGCATATGATTTTGTTAAAACAAAATCCTCTCCATTAAATCCATTCTAATTTCTTACCATTTAATCTTTCTAGTCACATGTCAAAGACTAGATCATAAGACATAGGTTTGAAATTATCAAATAAAATTTAATTGAGATGATCCACTTCTAGGCGGTCATAAAGCCCTTACTTCATTGGCTTCTTTTTATGATCTTGGCGAACCTAAAACATCATCCCGAAAACTCTTCACAAAGCCTAATTACAGCTAACCCACTCAGGTTGAATTTAACCAAGCTAACCTTGTTGTAAGAAACAACAAGGCTTCGCAAAGTAAAATCCGCCAGAATGAGAGGAGACAATAAATAGGTTCCATCACAGGTTTTGGGACAATGTGGCATTTCAATGCTCCCAAATCTTTAAGAACATTGAAAATGTCACCAAGATCGTGCCACGAGTGGAATATTATGGTATTTTATTGTTCTGATATATATCTCACATCTTCAGATGAACATACGTGTGTTCATCTTCATCATCACCATCATCCTTAGCCATTTTGAAAAATCTAATACTTTCAAGAACTACAATATTTTTTTCTTTTTGGGTGGGGAGATGATTTGAATATTTGATAACTCGTTGTATGAAAGGTAATGCATACCTATGGTTTATATAGATGAAGTTAGCCCATGCGAAAATAACGTTAAGGAAAAAGAAAATTAATTGTACGTGTTGACTGTTGACTAAAAAATTACTTACTATATTCTACATTTTGGAATTTCATAAATGCTTAAGATTTTGTAGGATTTTGTAGAAATTTAATTCCATATATATTTTAAGGTTTCTTATTGGGTGAAGAAGTAAATCCATTCAGAGAAGAGAAGTAAGATTCTCTTAAGTTACATATGGGGCCCCACACTCGACTGGACACGCAGTGTGTCACGTAAGGCGTAAGGTTGGCGGATCTATGAAATCGCTTCCTTGCTTATGTGAGATGTTGTTGCTAGCTTTAGTGGCAACTTGATTCTGAAATGGAGCTTGTGTTGTGGGCTTGAACTTTGCTCGGTACAGGTTGCTATTTGGGCCTAGTGGTATTGCATGATTGTAAAAGGCAAAGTTGCTATTTGGATCATCTATTATTGTTATACATTAACTAGGAATAGTCATTAATGCAATAAAAATCAGAATACAATTGAATAGTCCGGACAAAATAAAAATTGAATAGGAAAAAAATTATAAATTCCGTTATTGATCAGAATGCTTCATCTTTATTGCATGTTATGTATTATGAAACAGAATTAGTTCAAAAATGAGAAATATTATGTACTTTAATTTGCACAAACATATCATGTCATTGCTGTTTAGTGAAAAAACCAGAGTCAATTGCAAATGCATATACATTATTATAGATTAAGATATGCATCTTTTACCATTATAATATAAAATTATTGAGAGCTATTTAAAGTTATTCATCAAAAACATATAACTTACTGCAATAACTATTGATTCATGCATCTTAGATTTTTGTATTTAATTTTTCCCTCCACTAAATTCATACACAAAAGTTTAATTGACAAAAGATGCCATAAAGCCTATTATTTGGCAAATGTATAGTTTTAAATTTCTAAAGAAAATCTCAGTTATTCAACGTATGCATGTAAAATTCCTTTTTATAGAACAATTTATATCAGCATGGGAAAAGACTAAACGAGATAATATGTTGCGATACTATTTTAACACAGAAATGAAACAAAATCCAAAAACATAATTATTAATTTATGCCAAAACCAAACAAGTACACATGATTATTTAATAGAACATAATACATATCCAAAAGCTGAAAATGAAAACAAGTAAGATCATAACATATCCCACAATTTTTTTCTTTTAATTTGTTGCTGCTCGTCATTTATCAATGGCACTAAACTAGTACCTCCTTCATACCAGAATTCTGTAAGTTTGACCTCCATGCATTTCATATTCATGACTTAGTTAAGGAAATGTCCGACAAAGAATTTTGTCCAGAAATTAACAATAACGCATCCTCCATCTCTTCCAAAATAAGAGTAGTCCAACAATAATTCCAATGCCAAAAATCAGTCCCACTTCTGCACTCACAAGATCCCAATGAACTTCACAAGCTAGGCTTCCATATGGTGGCATCTGAGGTGGCTGTGTCAATGGTGGATGTATTCCTTGATTTGGAGTTTTGGTCAGTGGGGTTCCATACAACCCATCATTTCCTTCAAATGAACTTGCTTCAAATGACTCAAGCTTAGTACCTGTTGGGATTCTACCTGTCAGATGATTAAAATAGAGATTGAGAATTGAGAGGAAGTTCAAATTGACAAGCTCCGTGAGAATTTCTCCTTCCAATGAGTTCATTAATAGGTCTAATGATTCAAGTTGACTCAAATTCCCAATAGAAAATGGGATTTGACCTGGAAGAGCATTGTGTGACAGGTTAAGCAAATGTAATGCTTTAAAATCTATCAACTCTTTCGGTATTTTCCCTTCAAATTGATTGCTTGAGAAAACAATCGAAGTGAAGATTGTTAGGATTTTAACGGACTCAATTTCATGACCTTTTATGGATATGATAACTGCTATTGAATCCTAATAATATATATAACTTGCTTGAAATCTAAGATTTTTTACCTTAGATTGAGCTTTACCTAAATTAGACATCATCATCTTTCACACTACTACACTTACTGACATTACCGACGGCCACTGTCGGCAGCTTGAAAGGCACGACGAGCTACCACCGTCGGTAACAGAGTAAGTGGCATCGGTAAAATTAAAAGTGCGAGATAGATTATCGAGAAAGGTACGAACCAACGGCCAGCCTCTAAACCCTTTGACAGGTAGTTGTCCACTAAAGTTGTTAAAAGCCGCATCAACAATCTAAATCATGTTCCAAACACTGTTGTCTTTGGCAGTTCCCATCAAACCATGGAATTTGTTTTTTTTTTCTTCTCAAAACCAGGACATGAAGTGCGGATAGTAGTTTTTTTAAACTCTGAACATGTATTAGGATTTAAATTACAAATTGCTAAAGAGATTTTTTTTTAAAAATCTAAACATGTATCAAAATTAGAATTTTAAATTGCTTTATTTTTAGGTTCATTTCTAATTATGAAATAATCATGTTGTATTATAAGATTCAATTTTTTTTTTACAAATAATCTGATTGTTCGGCAATGTGTTATTTTTTCTACACGTACAGTTAAAACTTTTTTCTGATCCCATAATTATTTTTCCACATGTAAGCATCAAAGTGACAATGTAAAAAAAAGAAAAAAATAAAGTGACAACACCATATTTACCATCTTTTCCTCGTGACTTTCATGTTGCGCACGGCATTTCCCGTTTTCAACAATGTAAACCAACTGAATATTAAATAGTCAACACACCTCGTGCCTTCATGTCATGATACCTTTATCACATATTCACATAGTCACCTTAGCCAGTAGAAATCCTTTTTCACTATACTACAATATATGATTTGATATGGAAAGACATAATAGGATATTATCTTTATGTCTAGCCATTTAAAGAGTATACATGTTACAATTTGTGAAAAACAAAATATAATCTCATGCATTGGGCGTTGAGTTGCTATGCTGGGATAGAAAAGTTCAATCTTCCGTTTATGGTGAATGCACAATCAAAATTTGAGCCCAAACTGTAAATAATTCATAATACAATCTGATCCAAACAACGTGAATCACGGCATCTGATTTTGTTAAAACAAAATCCTCTCAATTAAATCCATTCTTACCATTTAATCTTTCTAGTCACATGTCAAAGACTAGATCATAAGACATAGGTTTGAAATTATCAAATAAAATTTAATTGAGATGATCCACTTCTAGGCGGTCATAAAGCCCTTACTTCATTGGCTTCTTTTTATGATCTTGGCGAACCTAAAACATCATCCCGAAAACTCTTCGCAAAGCCTAATTACAGCTAACCCACTCAGGATGAATTTAACCAAGCTAACCTTGTTGTAAGAAACAACAACGCTTCGCAAAGTAAAATCCGCAAGAATGAGAGGATACAATAAAAAGGTTCCATCACAGGTTTTGGGACAATGTGGCATTTCAATGCTCCCAAATCTTTAAGAACATTGAAAATGTCACGAAGATCGTGCCACGAGTGGAATATTATGGTATTTTATTGTTCTGATATATATCTCACATCTTCAGATGAACATATGTGTGTTCATCTTCATCATCACCATCATCCTTAGCCATTTTGAAAAGTCTAATACTTTCAAGAGCTACAATATTTTTTTCTTTTTGGGTGGGGAGATGATTCGAATATTTGATAACTCGTTGTATGAAATGTAATGCATACCTAGGGTTTATATAGATGAAGTTAGCCCATGCGAAAATAACGTTAAGGAAAAAGAAAATTAATTGTACGTGTTGACTATTGACTAAAAAAAATACTTACTATATTCTACATTTTGGAATTTCATGAATGCTTAAGATTTTGTAGGATTTCGTAGAAATTTAATTCCATATATGTTTTAAGGTTTCTTAATCAGTGAAGAAGTAAATCCATTCAGAGAAGAGAAGTAAGATTCTCTTAAGTTACATATGGGGCCCCACACTCGACCAGACACGTGGTGTGTCACGTAAGGCGCAAGGTTGGCTGAGTCTATGAAACCGCTTCCTTGCTTAGGTGAGATGTTGTAGCCGGCTTTAGTGGCACCTTGATTCTAAAATGGAGCTTGTGTTGTGGGCTTGAGCTTTGCTCGGTACAAGTTGCTATTTGGGCCTAGTGGTGTTGCATGATTGCAAAAGGCAAAGTTACTATAAAAATTAGAATAGTCATTAATGCAATAAAAATCAGAATACAATTGAATAGGTCCGAAAAAAATAAAAATTGAATAGGAAAAATAATTATAAATTCTGTTATTGATCAGAATGCTCACATCTTTATTGCCTGTTATGTATTATGAAATAGAATTAGTTCAAAAACGAAAAATATTATATACTTTAATTTGCACAAACATATCATGTCATTGCTGTTTAGTGAAAAGATAGAGTCAATTGCAAATTTATATACATTATTATATATTAAGATATGCATCTTCTACCATCATAATATAAAATTATTGAGAGCTATGCTATCCATCAAAAACATATAACTTACTGCAATAACTATTGTTTCATGCATCTTAGATTTTTGTATTTAATCTTTCCCTCCACTAAATTCATACACAAAAGTTTAATTGACAAAAGATGCCATAAAACCTATTATTTGGCAGATGCATAGTTTTAAATTTCTAAAGAAAATCTCGGTCATTCAACGTATGCATGTAAAATTCCTTTCTATAGAACAATTTATATCAGCATTGGAAAAGACTAAACAAGATAATATGTTGTGATACTATTTTAGCACAGAAATGAAACAAAACCCAAAAACATAATTATTAATTTATGCCAAAACCAAACAAGTACACACATGATTATTTAATACACTACAAGAAAATCACCCATTCAAGTACGCTTGAAAAGAAATTCCAAAAGTCTGAAAAAATGGTGCCTTAGGCTAAGTAGCTGCTTTTTTGACTAGGGAAGCGCTTTCAGGGGTGTATCCTATTCAAAGTGGCTCCAATCATCAAAGGAGACACTTTTGGTATAAAGGAAGCGCTTTTCGTTAGGAGAATCAGAGCCGCTTTTAAAGTGGTTCTATAGAGGACTAAAGGAGCCACTTTTCATAAAGCTTTCTAGCCAACATAAAAAAGAATAGGAGCCACTTTTTCAGGAAAAGGCACCACTTAAAAAGGGGAGCCTAAATTTCTGATTTTTTTTTTAAAAAATTGTTATATATATAAAAATTTTTCTAATAATTTTTTCACCAAACTTACTCTCTGCATTCTCTTCGGTGCCATAGTATTATCCATTGAAATAATATTTTTTTCTAAATACTAGTATTTAGTAACATAATTATATTATATAATCCTATGATTTTAACTAAATCAAATATTATAAAATAAAAATAAATACACAATAATACAATATTCATTAAATAATAAAAATTATCCTTAAAAACAAAATATATATATTTATGATGAACCAAAAATTAAAATATTTTATCCTACATCATAAATATTTTTAGCTCCCTCAAAGAACTGCACTCTTCATAAGAGGTGGCACAGGTACTTGAAGTACCTTTGATTGCTTTATGTTCCTTGTCATGATAGCAAGTCAGAAATTTTTCACCAAATAGAAAAATGTTTGGAGAGTTCACCTAATAATTATTCAATAATTAAACTTAAAAAAGACATAACAGTAAAAAAAAGAAATTAACAGTAAAACAAAAAGAGAGTTGCGAATAAGAAGATGCTAGTTACAATTTTACACACAGGTTTCCTTACCATGGTATCTTTCATTTATCTTAGCTTTGAAGCTTCCACAACCGGCTAAGCTTGCACTGATATACCTAGTTTTTGCAAGAATTGAAAGAGAAGTCACAAGAGAATCAGTTGGAAGCAGAAATCAAGGGTGCTAAAGAAGAACTGAAAGAGAAGTCGCAAGAATATGTCAATCAGTTGGAAACATTAATAAAACAATGAGGTTTCTTACGAGTTTAAATATAACAAAAAAAGGAAAAACATTGAACACAGAAGCACAAAAACTTGCTGCTGCTACTAACCAAGCTAAGGGGACTGCATTCAACTGAATTTTTTATATATACAACATTAAGTAGAAAATGA
>JASCZI010091007.1:25343-47715 GCA_036250425.1 Stylosanthes scabra
GTTTGAGTAAAAGAAAGTGAAGAATAAGTGAGGGTTACGTGGCTTGCATTGTAGTCTTACTTACACTGTTTGTAACAAGGGAAGGCAGTGGAGTTGAGAAGATTGTAGTAACCAGCATCGCACTCACAAGCATAGGAAAACGTTGATGTCTTGTTGCATGAACCTCCTCCACAATCAACCCAATGACAAGCTACATCAACATATCTCAGAAGCATTATTGTCCGTATATAACTGTCACTGTGTGTTATATATATCAAAATTCATTAACATATATATACCAACTTCAGAACTCTTTAAACTGGTATGTATATTGTATCAAAATTTGTCTCATCCTTACCATCAAATATCGACTCGTTAGTTTTTCTTGCTTTTTGTGGAGCAGGAGAAGGGGCCTTGGAGCAAGAATAGTTCAGAGTACCTACAATATATATATCATGCAAACTTTTAAGTATATTATAAATATAAACTACAGATTTTTGAAGTCATAAAGAAAAATCATACACAATTTTAAATATTGTTATCTATCGAAAGTTTTACTAATGCCTACATATTTGATACGTCTAAAGTAAACACATCAATGTTTTCATTACTAAGTTGCAAATTTCCACATGATACTCGGAAGATTGTATAGTGTAGAACATTGTGGCAGATACTTAAGATTGAATAAATTGGGGAAGGAGGAATAAAAAAACGTTATAGTCTGAAGAACACAGTGACAGACACGTTGATAAGATCCAAGTATTTATTGGTGTGAAATTTCCACTAAATTATCTTGCTACCCTCCTTTCTCAATTTTATTTCTGAAAACTCAGTGTAACTTAGACACTGCTGTATATTACAAAAGGACACCAACACAGCACTTTTTAACTTCATGCAGCCAAAATTGGCATACCAAAGATATAACAATTTTTGCTTTGCAAAATGATCCTATGAAAAGGCTATCTTCCGTTTAAACAGAATATTGAGCACAAAGCGGAGGTTCTTACAGTTAGGAACTATGCAGGGAAGAAAATTGAAGGCACTGTCGTCATTGGAAGAAAAAGCTTGGTTCCAACCTGGATCACACTCGCATTCAAACAAGAAAGTGCTGTTCTTAGAAGGCTTGCATGTTCCTTTGCCACATTTCACTTCTTTGCACACATCATCTGAACTCAGAAACAAAACAACATGTCAAAATAATCCAGAAAGTTGAAGCTAAGTTGATTGGGAAAAAAAATATCGATAAGACCCTTTAGATGAATACTGAACAAATCTCAACTGCAAATTACATAGGGTAACCCAAACAGAGAAATCCAATAAAACAGATTATGTGAGTCTGAAATTACCAAAGATAGGAGAGAGCAAAGGAGAAAGGAAGTCGCTTGAAGCTGGAAATGGTTGCAAAAGAACAAGTGCAACAAGAGCTATCATAACTGTTGGAAATGCCATAATCTCAATTCTCAAATGGGAAGAGAAATAAATAAAGAAAGAAAGAAAGAAAGAAAGAGAGGACTACACAGTAACAGGAAAACAACAAAGCGTAGGTTTAGATGCCTGTTTTATAAATAAATAAATGAGTCATGTGCCCAGCTTTGAAAATGAGGCTCTTTTTCTCCACACACCAATTTATTACAGAAGGTGACTATCAAGCAGACTTTGCAAAATAATGGACTCTTTTATCATAATACTGTTATTGTTATTACTACTATTGAATAATATCTCCTAAGTGAAGTCAGTTCATTTTCAAAGAAAATAAAATGAAAAAAAAAAAAGGGATTTAATGCTGACGTTGGGTGGTTGGATGTTGTGTGGTAATGCAACCGGCCAATGTGATTTATTATTTATGGTCTCAACATGCTTTGCAGTTTGCATGTTCAGCAGCGTGGATAAACTTTGGGAAAAGTCAACCTTTTCCTTCCTCATTTTCACATTTTTCTTTCTTGTATGTTGTTTTAATCAGCCGACCTATTTATATAGTTTTGATCTGATTGTTAATGTTAATAATATGTCTTGTGGCTCACTCCCAGTACCAATGAACTTTAAAGATGGTATATTCGTCATGAAGCCTTATTTATTACAGGGTTAATGTGCAAGCATGTCCCATCTCAGTTTGCAACCTCTTTGACTTTGATGCCCTCTTATTTAAGACCAAGTGGAAAAGTTGGCTCTATTGCAAGCTACAGTAGCCTAATGCCTAACCAGTAAACCACTAACCAACATACACTTACACTTGCTGATATGACATTGACATTTGTGCAATGCTTCAGTCCTTCTGTATTCTTGGGCTAATATATGGGCTTATGTTTTGGGCTTTGGTGAGGCTTAGTACTATTGTTATTTATCCCATGACTTGTTTTATGCACTTTCCATGAGATACCCAAATCCATCAGCAAGATGTACCGTGTTGAACTTATTGCTTGGAACACAAAACACAATCATTCTTTTTCTTTGGAGTGCTTTTTTCTCCTCATGAAGAGTAACTCTCGTACCACTCATTCTCATCCCTTCACTGTGCATGTTTATACTTTCCCTATAATTTATTCTTATAGATATATATGACAATGAAATGCAAGACGCGTTACTAGCTAGTTCACATCTCTTCATGAAGCATGTTATTGCTTGGTACTTTCAAGTTCCTAGCTCGCGGGGAAGGGAAAAAACAAAACGCACCTTCTTTCTAACACAATTGAAATTAAAACATCTGCTGAGAGGAACAAGTACCTAATAAATAGATCACAAAAGGTCTAAGGCAATCAAAGGATATCTTTCTCGCATTAACAAATATGTCACATGCACCGTCCAAAACTAATTTAAGAAGGATAGTGGCCAATATTACTCTTTGGACTTGTTAATTGTTGGAAGTATCAGCTAATGAGATTGATTAAGGAATTATGAGGAGGGACTACAAGGAAATGGACCAAATCTGAAGGTGTTGGTGGTGGTTTCCTTTCAAGAGAATGAATAACAACCAGTCAAATTAGGAGGAGCTTATAAACATGCCATGTGATTGCCAACTACTAATTAATTGTTTGTTTATGGAAAGACATCAATTATCATCATAACATATATAAATCACCTACTATTATACGATAGGCCAGGTATAATGGGGGCCGGGCCTCTTCCTGTTCATCATTTGATAATTCATGTATACATACATACACAACCACTACCTCATCAGCATTGATTACAATTTATATTCATGTATATATATACAGATCAAAATATTTGTTAAGTTATTAGGAAGTATTTAGAGCCTGAACAAAAATAAATGAATAACTTGGAGGAAGCAATGTTGCAGGAAACTTGCAGCGCATTTCACTCAAGGGAGAACATAGAAGCTCTTCAGTCGAAGCTAGCAGCCTTTAATTTGATTGGTTGTATAGCAGAATCTATCAGGACCACTCTATGTATGTTTGGTTGTTAAGCACAAGCTATTCAGATAGAAAACAAGAAACAAATTTATATGATCCTTTGGCACGTGCACATATATACATACACAAAACAATAATTAGTGGATCTTTCAAGTTTCAATCACACAAGGTCTTCTGATTTTCCAAGGTCCCTCATTATCTTGATACCTCCACTATATATCCAAATATGAGTATTTTAGAAGGATTCAGCATGCTGTATGTAGACCAATATAAATTTTCTCACATGGCCTCTGATCCAACCCATTTCACATTTACCGAAAAACTGAAATCACCAAAACACCCTTGACAAATGACAACCAAGAAAGTGTGCTATTATTTAACTGTGGGGACAGCATGGAACATATATAGAACAAGAGTATTTTCGTTATTATTATTATTGGAGAAATGGATCTATATCATTATGGGGTGCTGCTTCTTGCACTAACAGCCCTTACCTAACTACATGGTATTGGTATCAATATTTGTACAAGTGCTCCTAATGGCCATTGCTAAGTCCGCAAGTCAGTTATTGAAATACAAGAAGCGAAAAATACTCTAGTCCTAACTCCTAATGCAATTGTACCTATTTTTGCAACTGCTTCCTCTTTAAAACGTATTTGTATCATTGTATGTATATCTTCAACGTCTTTGTATTTCAGTCATGTAGCACATTGTCAAGGCACTACACATTCTGAGAAAATGTACAAGCCAGTGAGTTTAGGCTGTCAAAAAGATTAGCTACATTTAATAGGAGGGCCATAGTACTGAAAAACAATTTATCATATGCAGACACGGAGAGCTCTACATTTCTTTTTAGTTGTATGTTATTTTGCATTTTCCATTTCCAAATTGTGTGTTTTTGACAGAGATGGGGAAGACAGGGAAATGGCTTAGAAACTTATTGACGGGGAAGAAAGAAAAAGAGAAATACAAGGAAAAATGTGCAACCATTAGCCCAGTTGTTCTGTCAAATGGTACAGAAAATCCAACAACTCCCAAGGAGAAAAGAAGGTGGAGTTTCAGGAGATCATCAGCCACAGCTACAGCTTCCAAGGAATTGAATTTTGTAGAAGCAAAAGCCACTGCTGCTCCTGCCACAGATGCACAGAATGAACAGAAGAGGCATGCCATGGCCGTGATCAGCTTGACTTCCAGTTCTAATGAAACAACTAGAAGCATTGACGAAGCTGCTGCCATTAAAATTCAATCTGTGTTTAGGTCCTACTTGGTTTGTACTCCATTTATTTAAAAACACCTCTAGCTTTGGATATCTAGTACATCAATGTTACATACCTACATCTACTGTGGTACAGCATGTATATGTGAATGTGTGAAACGTTTCAATGTTGTGTATACCAGGCAAGAAAAGCATTGTGTGCTCTTAGAGGGCTAGTGAAGTTGCAGGCACTGGTAAGGGGTTACTTGGTGAGAAAACAGGCCACAGATACATTAAGGTGCATGCAGGCTTTGGTCATAGCTCAAGCCAGAGCTCGTGCTTCAAGGGTTCAAACTGAATCAGAAGGGAAGCTCAATCCAATGCATTCAACCTACAGAAAAACATTATTAGCGGATAATGTGTTCAGGCATATGTATAATGTGAGTTCAGTATTTCTTGCTAACTTTCTTTCAAACTGTAGAGTGATGCTTGAAATTTCCAACTTAATTGCTGTCATCATATACGAAGATGATTTGTATTAGGATTTTAGGAATCATACACAGTTTTCATTGCAGAGTGTTTTCAATATCATATAGAAATAGAAGAATCATTTTTCTAGTCATTGAGTATGGATTTTTCTTTTTTGGTCCACATAGGAAAATGAGAGAGGCATGGAAGACAGCATCAAGATTGTGGAGATGGATGTTTGTGAATCCAAAGGAAACTCAAGAGGAAGAAACAGCACATCCAATCACGGATACCGCCATAGATATTCAACATATTATTCACCAAATGGCTCTTCATACTTAAAAGAAGGAGGCAGCTACAAGGCATCGCCAGCACCTTCAGCAATGACAGAGTTCAGTCCAAGAGCATGCAATGGCCACTTTGAGGATTGTGGAGCCTTCAACACAGCACAAAGCAGTCCTCATTATTACTCAGCAGTTTCAAGAGAAGACGTTTTGAATCTTCCGTTTGCTTTTCCTAAACCAAATTATGCAGCAGAGTCCATGTTCTATGACTACCCTTTTTTCCCAAATTACATGGCTAACACTGAATCATCAAGGGCCAAAGTTAGATCACATAGTGCACCAAGGCAAAGGCTGGATTCATTCGAGAGGCAGCCGAGCAGGCGAAGAGCTTCGGTGGAAGGAAGAAGTGTCCAGAGGCCTATGAGGATGCAGAGGTCATCTTCAAATGTTGGTCTCACTGCACAAAACTACCAATATCCTTGGTCAATGAAGCTGGATAGGTCAACTGTTTCCCTCAAAGACAGTGAGTGTGGCTCTTCAACTTCAGTGCTCACAACCCCCAATTACTGCATATCTTTTGCTGCATATGATGTGAGTACTTTATGTATTTTAATAAAGTTGTATTAAGTTTTCCAACTTGTGTAGCAATGCCAATAATGTTTATGAAATGCTTGTTTTGGGTGCAGCCTCATGGACATAGGTACTAAAATTGCGCATTCAAATACAACGATGGTAACCGTTTTTGAAGGAGCTCATTCTGCTTTCAAACTCGAGCAAATCCATTTGATTGATGTTGAGTTTTTCAAGAGTTTCTTATTCTTCTGCATGTTTTGACCGTTTGAAGTGTGTATAATTTTACCAGTATGGTTTCTCATTTACGGATGTGTATCCTATTTCTGTGCGGAATAATATAGAATTTGATATGCAAAACGATAACTGCATATCTTTCGGATTTTGGCAAATCAATATATCTCATAAATGACCCATTAATTGTAGTTATAATAATAGCATGGTTCCATATAGCCATTTCAAAGGCCAAAGAGAATGATATTATGCTTATCAGTGACAGTGAGAGACAATCTTAAAATAAAATTCAACAAAACTCATGAAATAAGGAAAAGATATCTTGTAGAAATGATGATGGTGGAACCAAATGTGACATTGTGAGAACTAGCATAAAAAATTGTCCATAAAAAGGCATTCAACTCATAACAAAATTGATAATATTTTGAAGAAAGAAACTAGGATGCAGTCCACAAATTTAAGACCTTGGCTTCTCCTTCTTCTCCTTGAAGAGAGCCAAAAGAGAAACACCAGAGACCTTGACAACCTTGAACCTGACTCCAGGAATATCTCCAACTGCATGACCCTTTCGTCCGAATCCAGCGATCAATACTTCATCCTAGAGAAGGAGAAGGAGGGTGTTAAACAGAAGAATGTAAAAAAAAGGGAAAATAATGGTTGGATAAAGTAGTAGTTAAAGAAGACTGACATTCTCTTCGATGTAATTCAAACAACCGTCATTGGGGACGAATGCAGCAATCTTCTTGCCGTTCTTGATGAGCTGAACTCTGGCACACTTACGAATAGCAGAGTTCGGCTGCTTAGCTTCAATGCCAATCTTCTCAAGGACAATTCCCTTAGCATGGGAAGAGCCAGCAAAGGGTTTCTTCCATTCATTGCCAAGATGGGACTTCTTGTATGACTTATCTGCCCACCTTTGCCTCCTGCGGTGGGACTTGAGCTTCCGTGCAGCTCCCATTCCACGTGTCTTCCTGTACACAAACACAAACATGCTTGCTTCTTAGTTGTTCAAAATCAAATGGAAGCTCAGCCACATAACCACATATCCAAAACTAAATGCATCCTTCTATGTTCTATACTACAAATATTAAAACTTTAATGAACCCGGAAACATAACTAAGACGGAGGGAGAGGTGTCAACAGTGTAAGTCAAGGAGGAGGAGGATCGTTACCCCATGGCGTCGGCGGCTTAGTTCTTCTTGTTCTGCTGCGGTGAACAAGATGGAGAATCAACTGCAAAAACCCTAATTCTCTTTGCTGCTCAGAGTTGGGGCCTTATATATAATTCTTTTTTTATTTTGGAGTCGTGGGGCCTTATATATACTTTTTTTTGGTCATGGGCCTTATATAGACTTAAATTGGTTCATATCACACTTAATCTTAACGACCCCTTTAGCCCAATACATACTAGGCTGAAATAGCAATCCCTCAAAAAAAAAAAAGTACACTATGGTTTGGACTTTGGAGTACTAGTTTATAATTCATTATACAAAATTAGATATAATACCCAAAAAAAAAAAGAAGATATTAATACAAAAAAAAAAAAAAAGAAAATAGAAAAATTATATAAGGATAATTACATAACCTTTATGTGAGGATTATTCATATCATATTAAGTGAGGATACTTTTATCAGTCAACACTAAAAATTAGGTTCATGCGGTAGAAATTATTGAATTTGTTTCTTTTTTTAAAAAAAGTAAATACACTACATGAATATCAGAAGTTTAAAATTTTTTATAATTACTTAGTTTTATAATTGTATTCAATCATTTGTGTTTCATTAAAAATTATTCTTAGAAAGTATTAAAAAGTTGAAAGGAATTGAATATAGAAATATAGAATTACAAATGGTGACATAAAGAACTAATTATTAAGTTGTGAAGTAAACCACTGAAGAATGTAATCCTTACTCGAAAAAATTTTAAAATGTGTATACTCGAAAAACAATGAATTCAATTTAAGCAACAGTCATGTCTATTGTATTTGTATCTCATATTTGAATGGGAAACAGAAAAGAAAATGCCGTTTTTTTTCTTCTTTATTGAACATAAGAGAAATAACATGATGAAAGAAGGCATATAACATAAACATACATGATGGTCAAATACATACATCAGCCTTGTCTAACCACTAACTAGGAATGTGATGAAATGACAACTTGAAAAATAAAAAAGACCAAGTAAATGTTTGGAGGGAACAAGGCAGCCACTAACTATCATCTATCTTCACATATACATTTCTCAAGTTGTGACATGATTGATGATCTCTGTAAGTAATATAGAGTGCTTGAAACCTGAAAATAACCAAAAACAAAAAGAAATGATTGTGGAACAAGAAGTGTTAAACCATTTGATCAATAAATTGATAGATTAGCTTGGATCTGTCAATGATTCTTCTTCCACAAAACTCCAATCTTCTTCAACATGTTGGTGTTTTTCTTCTTGGGAGACTCATCATCTGTGTCTTCTGAATAAGGCGAACTCATCTTGGAAGTGATAGAATTGTAACTCTCCACAACCTTTCCATTGTTTCCAGCAGATAGTATGGTGGCAGCTGCTTCGGCAGCCTTCCTCCACTGATCTGACTGCACTTTCATCCTCCTTAACTCAGCCTCTAGCTCACAATTTGCACTCTGTGCAGCATCTAATTGCTCGCTTACCCGACAAGCAATCTTGTTCTTCTCTGATTCCCGCCTCTCTATCTCCATTTTGAGCCAGCTGTTTTCCTCGCTTATATTCTGCACTTGGCTCTCTCTATCCATTAACCTTCCCTTCAACTCACCTACATTAGCTTCCAATTTTCTGAGCTTCTCCACGAGTTCACAATCACTAGGCTGCAGCTTCAGGTTGATCTTGGACTTGAGCTCCTCATTCTCCTCCGACACACCCTGCAATCTCGTTTCCTTGTCCAACAAGCTCGTCCGAAGCTCTTGGATGTCAGCTTTAGCTGTTTTCAGTTCCTCGCATAATTCAGCTTGTCGCTGACATGATTCCGATTTGGTATGCTCCAGCTGTTCAAAAGTACTTCGAATCTGCAATGTGCTCTGGATGTACTCTTCTTGGTACCGTACCTCGGCAACATCCAATGCAGATTTTAACTTTGCTGCTTCAGATTTGGCGGAGATAAGCTCTGCTTTGAGCTGCTTTATGTCCTCATTTTCTACATCTTGTTCCAATTCAGTTGCTGCTTCTTTCTTAGCACCACCAGCCAAATCAGCCTGGAGCTTGCTCACATGTTCCTCCAGTGCTTTAACTTGCCCTCTTGACTGCTCCAACTCTAGAGCCACGGCCTCATAAGCTTCTGATGCTTTCATAGCTTCTAACTGGAGTGTTTCCACAGCGTTATTTGCTTCTTCCAACTGCATTTGAGTTTTGCCAACTATTTCCAACGCACGGGATTCAGACTCTTTGCAATCACTTGCCTCATTTTTCAGCTTTTCCACAAAAGAGAGACTTTCATGGAGCTCCATTCTCAGCTTCTGGATTTCATTCATGGCAGATGCCAGAGAAGATGAATCCATTGACTGCTGCTTTTGGACGGCCTCTAGTTCAGATTGCCATGCTCGGTCGCGGTCTTGAGAGATTTTACGAAGCTCTTGAATCCGTTCTTCTTCGGAAGCAGATAGTTCCAAAAGCTGCTGCCGGGATTCCTCGAGCTCCTTTGTGATGGCTACAAGCTGCTTTTTTCCCTCTTCGGCCTCTTGCTGAACCTTTCTCTTCCATGTCTCAGATGAGTTAAGTTGTTCCTTAGCTCTCTTGAGATCCTCTTCAAGTTGAGCAACTTGAGACTCCAATTCCTGGACCCTAGTGGGCCTCTTCTTCTAAAACCAAATCATAAGTATAGTATTGTCAATACTCAATTAACAAATTATCTATCCATAATTCATAACATTGCCAACAACAATACCTCAGACAATGGACTTCGTGGTGACTTGTGTTCAACAACCTTTGGGCTTTTATCCTTTGATGGTTTCGGAGACGAGTCAGAATCAGAGCCTGGTGCCCTTGATTGTCGAGGAGTTGCAGGAGATTTCCTTCGGGGCATTTCTGAAGTGCTAGTTCTGGCAACCATCAAGCTAAAATAAGCAGATCAAAATGCATCTTAACAAAAATTTGAAATATAAACAAAATGAAAACATTCATTCCATTTGAAGTACTTGTTATGTGTTTTATAAAGAAACCAAACAAGCCTTTTCAACATATGATTGCTAAATAGAGGGGAAAATATGACAAACTTAATACGATTCATTAGCATCTCACCAAACAACTCCAATCAAACAAACATGTCTCCTTTAAGATTTTCAGATTTCCTTCATCTAAATCTTGTTGTAATATAATCCTCATTATGAGTTCACTAAGACGTCAATTAAATAAATAGACAAGGCACAAAAGATGGAGTGTTGGAAAAGAGTTAAGTACCAACAACCTTACCTTGCTTTTGTTTTCTGCATATTTTAATGTCAAAGTTGATAGAGAGGCAACAGTAATCTGAGAAAGAAATAAAGCCAATAAGGATTTTGATTTATAAGAATGAAAGAGATGGATTTGTTTGCAATTTGCAGCAAATGACAATGGTATTCAACAGAAAATAAATAAAAACCCAACAAACAAACAAACCTACATATAATCCCTTCAAAGAAACTCCAAGTAAACTAACTCCACTACCACCTAACAAAACACAAATATATGGAACACATTAAACATAAATAAAACCTTGCACCAACATAATTAATAAACTATCATTAACGGAAAACTATCTTCCAACTTTTTTTTCAAAATTTTCTCTTGAGACATTTCCTCCCTTTTACTCCATAGTACCGATAGACACTCGAGCCCTCATTGGACCATCAATAAACTACAATGACAGCCACATTAGCATCCCACTTAAATGTAAGCTTCTAAGAACATCATGCGGTCAACAAAAGCATATTATTACTAGAAATGATTGGGTGTGCTATGCTGTACAGAATTGCTGACAACCATAATTCCAAGCCCATTAATGTTCAGGATTAAAGTTCCCTCCGTTTTCTTTTTTCCTGAGAATAGTAGAACTTAAGTCAAGCTCAATGAGGTGGTAGCATAGTTTCTGGCCCCTAAGACTCTACACATGTGGAAGGTCAGTTTGTTTTAAAAATGGAGGAAAGACACAAATTTTAAGCACTTCATGGCGGACTATGAAAAGCTAAAATCCCAGATCTACATGCAGTGTATGACCAAATCAACAAAAGGAAGCAAATCAATTTTTTTTAAAAGAAAAGAAAATTATATGGAATTGAAAGAGGATACAATGTACAACCCAAGTGTTGCTAAACAAACAAGATGAAAAAAAAGACAGAAGTTTGGGTGTTGAGTAATCCATGAGAAGCATGTACATAAGAAATCCATTTTCCTTTTTTCCAAAACACTGAAATAGGCAGAAAATGACAGGTTTCTGAGAAGAGAAAGGAAACAAAGATAAAACTAAGCACATACATGACACACCAACAATCCAAAATGCACAAATACACACCCAATGCACTAACAAGGAAAGCCTGACACAGAATACTATTTTAAACTATACCCAGATGAAAAAATACCAACTTTTCGTCGTAAAAAAAACATGGGTTAATGAAAACAGAGCTGAACCAATGGGAAGTGGCAAGAACACGCAACACAGGTATGAAAGAGCAGTTACCAGTGTTATAGTAATGATGCTAGTGTTGTGAGGTGGGATGTGCAAAAGATTGGTAGAAACTCTGAAGAGAGCAAAGGAAAAGGAAAAGGAGCAAGTTTTGGGGAAATGGAGGACAATGGTCAAAGGTGGATTGTTAAAACTCAACTCAGGTGTCTGATGTCTGTCTCAGCCTTCCTCTCTCTCCTTTTCTTTCTCTAGCTCCCGAGTCCCACACAATCACACATGAATGATATTTCCAATTTTCCCGTATCCATTATTGTATTTTTACGCATTTCGCTTCGATTATTGTATTATTATTAGCAAAGTGTGATTCTTTTACCTTACTAGTTACTAGCTACTCTTTTAAAATATGAACAGCTATATTACTGGGCTAAGATTTCGAGATTATATTATAATAATAATAATGTCAGTTGCTGCTAATTGGTAGATCCCAACATAGGGGAATCCCAAAATGTCCTTGGAAATTTCTATTGACTGTTGCCACTGAAACTTGTATTAATGGTATCACATAATATACGAATCGTGTTTATCCATTTAACTCAAAGGAGTATCAAACTTCAAGCATGTGCCACACGTAGCTCGAAAAGGGCCATGGATATTATATGAATACAAATCAAGGAGAAACTTAATACAAATTTATGCCTTTACCTGTTCAATAAGGTACCCTGCCCTTGGAAGTTGGAAGTTGCCAATGTTTCTAATGGGTGCGTTGTGTGTAATGTAGCCTCAATGATGATAGCATACTGCATACATTAGCATAAAGGCCTTTGCTTTCTTTATAATCTAAGCAACAAGATAAGGGGGCGAAAAAGTTGGTGCGTGGAAAGTAACTAAGGTAAACAATGCTCAGCATCAAGATATGTTAAAACCACCAAAAAACAAAACAAAACTCAGAAATCTATGATAATAATAATGTTGCTGACAAGAAAGCTCATGCTCCATGAGTTTTGGTGGTTCTACATTGGACTAGTACTTAATGGGAATACTAGCAAAGTAGAAAGAAGAAGAATGATCAATAATGATAGGCATTAGAGACATTTGGTTTGGTGGTCAAACCATATCATCCAAGATTGTAAGGGCAGAGTAGTTGGTGTTAAGTCCAAAGCAGCAAGCACCAATTCTACACTAGAGTATAATAATAAGTAGTGTTGAAAGTATTTAATTTCAACATGGCACTTGTTCAGCTTGTGTTTTTGAGTTCTCCATTGTTAATGATTCATTTTTGTGTGTGCATACAATATACATGCGTATTCAGGTCAGCTAAAGTGTGATGTGAATTGTGATAGATTTTGGAGACAAGTGGTGTGTTTGTTTGCAGGTGTCAGTTTAGATTTGGGGTTGTTGGTCCACATTGTTGTTTTGTGAAGTAGTTGAAGAGTGAGTATGGCATTGGGAATTGGGAATAGTTGTTTGAAATTGATCCTGTGTTGTGTTTCTCTTGTCACACGTAAAAGGGTAAAAGTAACAGACACACGCGTAAGGTAGTGAGTAGTGAGTAGTGAGTAGTGAGTAGTGAGTGAGGGTAATTAATTCCCTTAATGTAGATCCCTCCCTGCTCACAGTGAGTCACACCATCTATCTCCTTTGCTCTTGAGATTCAGGAGGAATCAGGAATCAGGAAGATGAGCAACGCAGCGCCCTTGAAGGCCGTTACGCTGACGCACGTGCGCTACCAAAGAGGGGACCCACTGGGGCACTTCCTGGCATGGGTGTCACTGGTCCCAGTCTTCATCTCCCTGGCGGGGTTCCTCTCTCACTTCCTCTTCCGGAGAGAGATCCATGGACTCACCTTCGCCCTCGGCCTCCTCATCTCCCAGTTCATCAACGAGCTCATCAAGACCTCCGTCCAGCAATCACGCCCCGACACCTGTCACCTCCTCGAGGTCTGCGACTCCCACGGCTGGCCCTCCTCCCACTGCCAGTACATGTTCTTCTTCGCCACCTACCTCACCCTCTTGTCCTCCAAGGGCTTCGCCTTCTGGGATCGCTCTTCCAACCTCTTCGTCCACTCCCTCACCTGGGGCCTCGCTTTCCTCACCATCTGCTCCCGTGTCTATTTGGGCTACCACACCCTCGCCCAGACCTTTGCCGGCACCGCCCTTGGTGTCTTTCTCGGCGCCTCCTGGTTCTGGATTGTCACCAATCTCCTCAGCCCTTATTTTCCCTCAATTGAAGACAGCGCCTTTGGAAGGAACTTGTATCTCAAGGACACCAGTCATATTACCAATGTCTTGAAGTTTGAGTATGATACTTCCAGAGCTGAGAGAGCTAGGATGAGCAATCACAAGTCTCAATGATTTTCCTTTACATTCACATCAGGTCTGCCAACAAAATTCCTTGCTTTACTAATCTCATTGCCTTTGCTTCTTGCTGCTCAATTTTCTACTTTCCAAACAGACAGAGATGGGTTACAACTGCTCCATACAACTGATTCAATAATTAAAGCATGTTTCACAAACTAGGAACTCAACACACCCTTAATTCCTTCTTCTAACTTGTATTTGATTTTGTTGGCTTCCTATTGTTTGGACTTAACACTGTTAGGATGGGGTTTGCATGCTTTTCCCCCCTTTTATTTTTGTTTGTCCAAGAATTAGACATGCTTATCAAATCAGGATGGCACTTGCCACATAGGTGCTTGTTCTGTTTATCATATCTGAATTTAGAATTTGGTTTGGAGTTGGGGATGAAAATGATTATGTGGTGTTTATGGGCATTGCAATCATTTACAATTAGGTATTATAGGTCTAGTTTGATCTATAAACTGGAAAGGGATAGGAACTCCTTGTCGTGAATCTTGGGAAGCTATTCTAATTTCTGATAATTCTTCTGTTTGTTCCTTGTTGCTAATGTTGGACCCAACTATTCTAACTTCTAAGACAGAAGCTCTTGTTTCCTCTAATGATAAACTGCTCATCAGACTCTGGAGATGTATAGAACCAGGTTGTAGTGAAGTGTTTTAGGAGAGTGTTCCTTGATTGCGGAAAGAAGCAAGATAGAAAATGTGTTTCAACAAGAGAGTTTGTTTCTCTCGTTTCCAATGATTGATTATGACATAGGACTTCTCCTTGCAGCTCTTCACTTGCACATTACATGTTTTATATTTTAATTCAATATTCTTGTCGCACATGTTCTGCATGTATGGGTTTTATAGCAACTAACCTTACTCTTAACATTTACAGGCAAAAATTTGTCTTCCAGGGAATTGTTTCCTCAAGTATTTATAGCACACAATCATCATTTTATTGGAGCATGTCATTTTAGAAGCCAACTATGAAGAGAGCAAATAGAGAAATAGAACTGATGTAACAACAGATGCTTGCCATATTCTATACATAGAAACTCCGTGGGAGAATTTGATCTTGTTTTATTTTCATGTTTAGGCGAAGATGCATTGATGATACAAAGAAAGACAACTCAAGTAGGTGAAATAAAACTTTCCCTAGAATGGATCACGGTGTTGTTATGAAATAAAATGTTATTGGCGTAAATTGTTTATCTTATTCAACGGTTACTTTAAAGTAGCGCCTATGTATCCCCATTGGCCATTATGCAGAGTTAGTGCAGAGTGAGTTTGTTTGCCCTGATTTTACCTTGAAGAGCCAGCGCAGATAAATATGATCTTATTACCCTTTTTAAAAGAAAGTGCTCCCATCTGGAAACATGCTTCATACATGTAAACAAGAGTTTCATCTGGATGAATTTATTTTATATATATATATATATATATATAGACTTAACCTATCATAAGATGTTATGGATCAGCCAACTTATAGGTTCATGTCACACGATAAGGATAGGGTTAGAAGGAAGCGGTATTAATTAAGAGTAAGGTTAGGGCCTTAGGGGGAGGGTAGGGTATGCCCTATGGTTGACATATACTTGAGACATGTATCGCAGAAAAGATTTGTGAGGTGGGGTTTACTGTTTAGCTGTTGCCTTTGGATCATGGATTATTGCATTATTCTTCTCTCTTCTTTTAACTCTCCACTTGAACTTGATGCCCATATACCAGCTGCTCAATTTTGAAATTTCTGTTCTGCATCCATTCACTTGACTTCATTTTTGTCCCCTTCTTTTACGTTATATATACCGTCATCAAATCAAACTTCAAAGTAACCCAAAATAATATGGAAAATGGGTTTGTGATTTGTGAAAGCTTCTACTTGAGAGAAAGAATGAGCTTCTTTTGCTTCATGCATGCACATTGCACAATGAAAGGCCTACATAGTAAATAGTGAAACTGAAAGTAGTCTTGTTCCACGCCTCCTGGAAACGCTTTAATTTGTTTTTGAAACAAGTACAAGTAGTAATAGTGAATGTGTATGACTGCATCATCCTACTAAGTACTAATTAATTCCTTCAAAATAGCATCTGCAAGGATTAATACCCCGGTCCACACGGCCTCCAGTCTCCAGGCTCCAGCCACATATTAGCTGTTCATTCATTCTTCAATAACCCCACTTCCCATCACCCATTTTATTTTACTTCCATTCCATATATAATAAAACTATAAACGATTACTATTTATTATTCTACATACTACCATAATCAAATTTCTCACTCACTTCAACTGTTCAACATAATATATACTCACATCCGTGCAAGCCACCATATAATAAAAGTACCCATACATTGTAAAAAGGGTTGCTGCCATCATCGAACCTACCACTATATATATATGAAGTGATGAGTGAAAAATGAAAAATAAATTTTTTAGAATTACATATGTATTAGCATTTCAGGAATTAGAGTGTAAAATAGAATTAAAAAAAGAAAAGAAGAAAGAAATGATAATGTTGAAAATGAATTGTTATAAAAGATGTAAGATGAATAAAGATATATGAAAGCAAAACTTGGGTTGGGGTTGGCGGTGGTTCGGTTGATGGATGAAGGCAGAGAGTCGTCCCCACAGCATCTAATAAGGGCATTAAAACCAAGCCTTATAGTTATTGGGTTCCTACATCCTTATTATAAATGATATAAGGCTTATTATAACCCTATCATTCATCATTCATCATTCATCATTCATCATTCATCATCATCATCATCTAGCTATAGCTTAATATAGAGAGAGCAGCATGGCGTATATGGGGCTTAGGTGTGTCTTCACCACCTGCTTCTTTCTCTTTCTCATCCTTGCTCCTCCAGGTGCCTTTATTTGCAACTTTAATTTATTCATTGTATTACACCCACACTTGACATGCTTTATTATTAATTACTGTTTGTTACTGCAGTAGCAGTGGAAGCGAAGAAAGAAGCATTATTGGATTTGGATTCATCTTCTCCTTCTTATTCAGAATCAGAGGTATATGAGATAGATTACAGAGGTCCTGAGACTCACTCATCGGTTCCTCCTCCTCATCGCTTCCCTCGTCATCCTAAAACTTCACTTATTATTCACCCTCAGAAAAAAGGCAAGCTTTATATCTTAACCCATGATCTGAGACATCATCATGCATAATTTGGTGTATATATATTTGCTTCGCCTCAGTTTATTTGATCGGATGGAGTAATATATAGATGGCAAAAATACACATATGAAACTATGAATTTATGTGATATGATATACTCCAATCCATAAATAACATATTACATATATATATAATTATGAGCAGCATAGTATATAGATCCATAATAATTGTATCCGATCGATCCACTAGTACTACTTGAGAAGTTGACCTAACTAGCTACTCCTAAACCTCCACCACCACCGCCGCTTGGAAAACAATTAAGTGGCTACTTTAATTTTTCTAGTGATAATCATTAATTAATTAGTCCTCTCTACTCTACGCTACACTGCAGGCTGAAAAAATATCCGTGAATGAAGAACCTTAGCTTGCTGCTCTCATCATATACAAGTATTTTCGTTACACTACCACGCTCGGCCTAAGCAAATATTATTTATAAATCAAAAGTGAAGATGGTAAACAGAGATTTCAGCTTTCTATATTTTATTTCCCCCTACCTATCATTATAATTAAATACTTTCATTTCTGTTTATATTTTTCATACTGTTTACTTTTGATGTATAAATAATATTTTTAATCATTCCAAATGTTGTATCTTGATTTGATGATTTCTTCATATAATTGATAGCAGAAAAAATCAGTGTATGTGTATTATCTATTATGAGATTTGTGTGGATCACCTAAAATGGAAGGAACAAAACTCTTCTATTTTATTACACTTGTAACTTTCAACATATATTTGATAAATTATCAAAATGCATAGGATTTAGATTAGATGATTTAATTATATTCGGTTTTAGGTGTGCTCGCTAATTTTAAACAGGAGATAGACGTAGATATTAAATTATTTAAGGGGACCTAATAAATAATAATTTAAATTGGTGGCAAACACATGGATATATTATATATAAAGGAGGATGGGTGAAATTCGTCAATGAAAGGAACATGCAACCAACAAGTGCATGTCTTGAGATGTCATTGGGTAACGACGCAACTAAGGATTATCATCATCATCATCATTTAAATAAAATGGGGAGACAATATATATAAACATGAGTCTAAGCATTGTCCAACCAAAAGCACAAGAGGACACACTTGTGAACCAAAACAAAACACAACATCTTTCATTGGATCCAAGCAATTATATATAAAGGTACAATTGGTGGTGGGACAACATGTTTCCATTTCAACTATTAAGAATTGCCATTTTTAATTTAATTTAGTGCCGTAGTTATTTATAAATGTGACCTTAGCTTAGCTTGAAAAGTATAAGGAAGGACGCTGGTAAATTGAGTGTAACAAATCATAAAACTACTATTTGGGGCCTTTGGACTGTCCAATTGTTTATGCCAGCTTTGCTGATGAGTGCATCCATCTCCAATAAAAAACCGCCTTTGCTCTAAGTAAGAACAAAAACACGTATGGCCCAAATAAATATGAAATGGACCCAAAATTTTAATGATGCTTTTGTAGCTTTTTTGGTGTCTCGATGCTTTTGTAGTTTGTATTAGTTAATTTTGCTTCATCACCGAAAAAAAATTTGCTTCTGGATTAAAAATTGCCTACACACAAATTAAAGTAGATTAACTATAATACCAAAAAAAAAAAAAAAAAATTAACTATAGATAATTATAATCATTATCATATTTAATTTAGTATTTATAATTTTATGTAAATAATCTTTATAATTATATATTTATAACATTTAATATTATATGTTTAATTCAATAATAATAAATAAAAACTCAGCAAAGATAGACACATTATTGGGTAGAATCCTTTATTTTTAATTATAATTAATGATGTTCATGGAAGAGTGCATGGAGGGTGAATGTTTACAGTTTGATTTGGCGGAAGACATGGATCTAGGAATTACTTATAAGCAAATTAAAGATAGAGATATACATGTACATAAATATATAGGTAGATAAAAATAGGAAGCCAGTTATTTCCTGATGATTTATTTATTTGATGCAGGAAATAATAAGATAAGGTGAAATGAATTAATTGGCATTGCGATTGACGTAGCGGCAATCCTTTCTGATTTCACCTTGATCTCCAGTGAGAGGATTATTTTCTGAGAGCAAGAGAATTGCCCTTGAGAACTGTTGGTTGAAATAATCGTTGTCATGAGCCATGTTGTTGACATAGGGGGAAGTTCTGGGGTCTGTGGCAAGTTCCTCGTCAACTGTGAGGAGGCCCTTGTGTTGGAGGATGTTCTTGTGGTAGTTGTTGTCCACTATCATCGGAGTTACGAGGTCGTTCCTTGAGTACTGCACATCCTTTGGGTTTGGATTTGGATTTGGGCATCTTCTTTTCAGATACTCTGCGTGTGACGGGTCCAATGTTTTGTCCACTTGCGGGTATAGCCTCTGCACTATGTTGACGCAGTGCACTCTTCCCACCGAGTGAGCTCCTAAAAGGGCCACTGTGCCTTCAACGTCAACGCCAATTTGTTGGAAGCGAGAGAGCACTAAAGACATGGAATCATTGTGGTTGGGAATGAAGTTTTCGACGTCGGCTGCATAGCTTTGTTTGCTGTCCCTTCTGCCAGTCTTGATTTGAATAGCGGGGCCACCCAGCTGGACGATGGCGTCCCTTGCAGAAAGGGCAATAATGTCAGCGCATGAAACAGTGATGGGGCATTCTTTCTCCACCGCTTCTTTGATGGTGTTTACGTATTTGAAGTTCCTCATCCCAAAGCTTCTTGGCGAGGCCTGCTCCGACAGCACCTCCTCTGCCGTGTCCAAGAGTAAGGAGGCATCGCATGAGTTGACCATGCAGTCGTGGAAGAGATTTCTGAGCCATGAAACGGCGGTGTTGCCGTGCTTGTTATATAGCTGGATGACTTGTTCCTTTATTATTTGTTCGGCTCTTGGGCAACTAGTCCTATAGTAATTCACCTCTAGTTGGCTTTTTCCCACATCAAAGTGCTGCAACAGAAGCAATATATATAGCAGCAGCAAATGGGGCTTGCATGCATATATATATGTGGTGGCCATGGCCATATGGATGGATATATGATGGAATAATGAATGAATGAAGAGGTCTTGATATATATAGATAGCTAGAGCGTAGATGGATGATATGAATCTATGATGATGATGAGCAGTCTTAAGTAGTAGTGGAAGTGAAACCTCCATCCGCACTCCATTATTCCATGCTGCTGCCACTACGCAACTTTCTTTGACCTTCCACCCCACGCTTCATTTCTGGCCCACTCACACCTCCAAATCCACCTACATATATCCTCATCTCTATTAATCTACTCGATCATTATTTAATTAATAACCACTATTTTCTAATAATATAATAATGTATCAACCATTATCATTGTTTCTTTCTTCTATGGATAGATCGATGCATATATCAATTTAAGGTATACATCTCATCCATAAGTTTAGGGATAACTTAATTGCCTTCCATCGTTTTCTAATTTCTGCTATCTATACTTGTCTCATGAATTTTATACAAGAAATTATTATGAGAATCTGATAATAAACACGTTATGACAAGAAATACATACAGTTATCACTTGTCGATACATAGATATAAAATGCCAACTAATAGTTCATTTTGTTCAACCATGAGGTCATATTAGTTGGCAACGGATCTTGCATATATATCCAAAACAAGCATAAATACTACATCTTTTCTCATTAAATTTAAAACATACCAAGTTCATCATAATTGTATATTATGCATCACCTAGTCCGTTATTGACGGGATAATGCTTTAAAAAAAATAAAGTACAGGTTAGCTTGTATTCCAAATTATTGAATTTCATTTTATTTAAAAATTAATCATTCCAATTGGAAATTCATTTTTAAATATTCTTTCTTCCCAATAAAACAATGCAAAATCACCCATTCATCATAGGTAATCGCCACTTTGATATATTGGGAGTTCAATTTTTTCTAAATATGCTACAAAAATAACCACCTAATTTTTTTGTGTGCATGTATATTTTTTTAAAACTTTATATGTATGTATATATTTAGGGAAACTACTATAACCTCTCAAATTGGACAGCCATTTCGTCAATCAACAGCATCATCATTATAATTAGTTCCTTTAGTGGTGTTAATTATATTATACCCACATAATATACACTTACATGTGTAAGGACTTTAATTTGTGGCTGTTGCGGAAACGTGGATAATTTCAATACAAATCAATCCTATGAGCTTTACTATTATAGTAATTCCCAGGACAGATTGGATGAGGCACAATCGAGTCCCACTTAAACCCGGTCTCCTTAGACAGAATTTTATTAACAATAAAATTTCCAGAAAAGGTCGGAGGGGAGAGACCAGTCTCACTAATTCCAACCTCCTTAGACAGAACTACTACCACAGTATTACTCTACAAATATTTCTACCTAATAACCCACTAACAATATATATTGAATACTAAATAATAAAACACAGATAAATAAACAAATAACAATAAAAGAGAGAAAGGAAAGAACACACCAATTGATAACGGAGTTCGGCCAATTTTGCCTACATCTCCGGTCAGCACTAATTTTGCCTACATCTCCGTTCAGCACTACTTGTAGCTGATCCCTTTAATATGTGAATATATAGAAGAGACTACATTTTTTAGATGGATTAAAACTAAGAAACATAACTCCTATATATAAGGGGCTTAACACCCCCTCCTTTCATGTTGTGCCCGATTTGGGCTTAATATGTGCCACTATCCTCACAAATCTCCACCTTGGCACATATTTAGACCATATCACACGAATAATAGTGCTGATTCAAACCTAATCATATGTGCAGGATGTTGACCAAGTCTAAATAACTTCTAAGCTTGGCTGACGTTTCCACCTTAGTCATCATATCTGTAGGATTCTCTGAAGTATACATCTTCTGGAGCAAAATCTCATTTTCTTCTAGAATCTCTCGCACAAAGTGATAGCAAACATCTACGTGCTTCGTTCTTGCATGATGAACTTGGTTCTTCGCTAACTGAATAGCACTCCAACTGTCACAAAACACCTCTATGTGCTTCTGACCAACTCCCAAGTCTCCAAGCAATCCTTGAAGCCAAATCGTCTCTTTTACAGCTTCTGTCACTGCCATGTACTCTGCCTCCATTGTGGACAAAGCTACCGTTG